>JAACNH010002275.1:0-42655 GCA_019447015.1 Hymenochirus boettgeri
AAAAAAAAAAAAAAAAAAAAAAAAAAAAAAAAAAGAACAGGATACATAAATTAAAACAGTCAAATTATGAGGACAAACAAAGGCGACTGGCAAACAATGCAAGAAGCAGCAGCTAATAAAAAGGCAAGTTCTTCATGCGGAGACTTTGCTTATTATGAAAAATTGCATAAGCACATTATATTATTCTTATATTTTTCCCATAGAGAAAGGCTACATTGCAGCAATAAAATATATCCACCTTGTTACCAGTTACCCTGCCCTATGAGATCTTCAGACTTAATTATTTTTACTGGACTTACAGCCTAGAGTTTGATCAGTCAACATTTTGAAATCGTATGTGCACCCTAAAAAAAAAAACCTTATTTACATATTGTAGAGGACCCTAACCCACCCCCAACCGCTAGGTATGTTTGCTAAAAAAAGCTGCAGAATTCTACTTACAATCCTTCGATCCCCTGGCACTCTGAACCAGGCCCTCTGCTTGCCGGAACTGCAAGCAAGGGGCCGGTCTGGTAGCTGCATCTGTGATTGTCTGAGAGGCAGCCAATAACCGATGCGGCTGCCAGCAATATAGAGCGTTGGGAGATTGAAGGATTGTAAGTAGTGTTTTGCAGCTTTTTTAAATAAACTTAGCGGTTGAGGATGGGCTAGGGTCAACTACAATATCTGAAAAGTGTTTAGAGGTAGGGCACCATGGGGGAAGGAGGACTCCAGAGGGATGGAGAGGAGAAGCTACCCTGTGCATGTCACAATACCTCCAGGATGACATATTAGAGGCAGAAAACTTTTGGCAGGAAGACTGCTCCTACTCTTCAGTTTCCTGGTCTTTGGACAGTCACTGCAGCAGAAACATAAGGAGTAGGGATGTAAGGTAATGATTTTTTTAAAACTTCCCAGTGGGGCCAGTAGTGGGTTTAATTATTGTTTGTAGGGTGGACATGCCCTTTAAAAGTTTGTTAAGGGGGTGAACAGCCCATTAATAGGTATCCAATTCCATTTGCAATGCACTGAATCTGAACATTAGTTTCACTCAGAGAGTAATATATATTAATAATATATATAAATATAAACTTGAGCTTCAAAGAAATCTGTTTGGATACTCGTTTGACTGAAATGGTAAAAACACTAGAGTAAATATTTTGCAGATTACATTTTTTAGGTTTCATGTCCACCCTCAAAAACTAAAATTTAACCCACTACTGGCCCCACTATGTAGTGTTAAAAAATCTTTACCTTACATCTCTGGTACAAATGGTTCTACTGTAGTGCTGGTCCAAAGTTCCAAAAAGTGAAGAGTAGGAGCTGTCAGTAAGTCATCTGGTCCCTGCTGCTTCCTTGTCCTTTTTTCTGTAGTGTAGGGCACCCTAGCCCAACCTCAATCGCCAAGTCAGTTTGTAAAAAAAAAAAAAAAAAATCAGAAATGTACTTACAGTTCTTCATTCCCACGCGCTCTGCATTGCTGGCAGCTGCGTCTGCAATTGAATGACTGCATGTTCTGGCATGCAGAGGGCCGGGAACAGAGCGCCAGGGGATATCGAAGGACTGTAAGTACATTTCTGATGCTTGTTTTTTTTTAACCAACGCAGATGCTTTTTTTAAACAAACATGGCGGTTGGGGGTGGACCAGGGAGCCCTACAATATATTAAAAGTTTTTTTATGGTTGAGATTCCCTAATAGTGGCAGTATTGTAAAATTGTAAATTACAAGCAGTAACAAAAAAAAAAAAATCACAATGATACCTTAAGACTCACCTTGGTCAGTTTTGGTTGCCGGTTTCCAGTTTTCAGCGCTGATTACTGGCAGACACACCTGTCCCTTTTCATCTATATTCGGATGATATATTTTGGTTTTAAATGTTATCTTGGGTGGCTTAAATGGGTACTCTGCTGGAAAGTTAATTTCAATCCGAAATGCTCCCTTGTCATATGGTGGATTGTCCTAGTGAGACATTAAAGTGTTTTAAGAACAAAGCATATTTTATAGAACGGTTATGAATGTGAAAGTCTAAATATTTTATATAATAAGTGGTCTCTTAAATTCAAGCACTTGTTCCCATTTCCCATATTAACTTCTAAGCTGGGATCTCACTACTTACCGATTCTTGCTCCTGCCGACTCTATCTTCCCGGCTCGCCTCTGATGCACCCCTTGTAGTCAATGCTTTTTTTCTTAGGTGCGCTGGCGCAAAGGGGTGGTGGGAAGATGAGCCAGTAGACACAAGCACTGCAGGATCGCATATAGGTAAATATTGCAATCACCGCTTAGAAACGAATATGGGAGACAGGGGCAAGTGAGAATTTTAGATTTACGTTTTTTTTTTTAACTTTTAATGTTATTTTTACTGTAAATATTTTCTTTCAAGTCAATAAATAGTACCTAACCTGTTTAAAAAAAATAGTACTCAGCAGTGAAGAGTCAACATCTGAGAGAAGCATTACAGAAGTCAATGTTCATTATAGCACTTAAAACTAGATAGATACATAGGGGTGCTCAGCTCAGCATCATGCTGTGTGACTACACGTTTATAAGAAATAATAATCTTGCAATGCATAATCAGACCGAAAACATGGCACCTTAATGCACGGATTGATAATTGACTAGAAAAAAACCCAAATGTTTAAGTAATGTGTAGCAGAGATGTAAAATGTTCATGTTTCAACAGGTGTAAATAAATGTATGGGTTTTGGCAAGCTCTTCTTGCTCTTAAGAGTTCTAATTTTCAAACATATATAAGGTATAGGGTTTTATGTGTGTCTAGGATTGTGTCAATAAAATAATTTACTGTATGCAATTATCATTGAAGCAATTTTATACTAATAAAAATACAGCCATCCCCAATATGATTCTGTGATCCACTTTGCCAGATCGCTGAAAAACAAAAAGCAACAATGGTGATTATTCTTCCCTCCCCATTTAACATAATAGGCTGCCCAGCTGCAGCCGAGCAACCTGTCTGTTCATATATTGCTAATAAAACTGTACATAGCTTGAAAAAAAGGATTAAACAGATGCAGAATAAAAGTTAATTTAGGCAGTATGGCCAACGTAACAGAAGTGCCCTTAAGCTGGGGACAGATATTTCATTCTCACACTTCATATCATACTCACTGGGACAATAAGACCCTGCCATGTCAGTAAATTGGCTTCATCCACCTGTATACAACGAAAATTTTTCATCCCAGATTTGCGGATCTCTTCAAGCTCCTACACAAAATGGACAAATTACTAAAGAGAACAAGAGGAACTAGCAGCAAATAATGCAAAGAGATTATTTGTAAGTTACTTATGTGAAAAGGACCCCATAAATCGTTATTCATAATTAAGTACAATTTCATAAAGGTAACTGCATCTCCGTAAACTATTCCGTTTTGTTTTTTTTAACGCTGTTATACAAAAGTTGCTCAATACCTAAAGGAAATCGACAGCCACAAATACATTTCTTACTGGTTTATAGCTTAGGCTTTCCTATATTTAAGTAATTCTCAATTAAATGAGTACCCTAACTTGGTATACTTTGATGCTTCTCCTCCTGAACAGGGCAGACATTCTATGAGCTGTAATTTCACATTTCTTAGCTATTTTTGCTAGCTAGTCTTTCATAACACACATGGTTTGTAATGCTGTTACTTATATTTGTGCCTGCCTGCATTATTATGAAATATCATTGTCTCTCTCAAAATACATCACTACCTCGACATTAGAATTGATTTAACAATTGATTTAATGTATAATGAATGGGCCAGAAAGTTGTCAGAACATCGAAAGAACCTCAGTAGGTTAGTTTGTAGAGTATGGCCAGCTTAAGGTTGTCAGTCCCATAAACATTAATACCAAGCTTGGTTGTGGCCGCCCACTTCCACACCATGCAATGTTTCCAGCCGACCGATACATGGCACTATTGGTCAGTCGGTCGAAAATAGTGTGGTGTGTACCCAGCCTTAGAACTCATTTAAATAGGTATTTCTAAAAATCAATCTTACCCTTTAATTTTATTTCTTTATGGCTTCTGATACAACCTATTTTGTAAGCACCCACAGCCCAAATCCATTAAGGTAACTTATCTTGGCTTAAGCTGGGTACATACTTACACAATAGTCAGAAAACGACAGACAGAATCTGCAAGATTCTGCTGCCGAGGGAAATTTTCGGGCAGTTCCAAGTGTTAGAAAAATATGCTACACACAGTAACGAAAAAGGGACAATATCGTCAGACCTGACTGCATCATCCCTTTCTCATTACTGTGTGTACCCACCTTAAATCTTGTGTAGCTAGTTAGAATAAGGAGATGGCTAAATTAGTTGCCTGTAGCAATATACACAGTCTGCAAAAAAACAGATTTTTCTTCTAAAAACTGCATGTAACCAACACCTTATCATTTAACCAGTATTTCCCTGCTGCCCTATGCTTTTGCAATGCTCGTAAGGGAGTGCTATCAAGCTGGTCAAACATAATTCATTGGATTGTTCGGCTGTGATCAACCACCGACCGTTCGTCCGAAAACCATGGGCTCTATGGACCGCCCGCTCAGTCACAGCGAACACTCGGCCGCTGCTACCTTTGACGCGATCGGCAGTCCTGCAATCAGTCAGAAGGATGGATCTGACAATGTGTACCCAGCTTTAATTGTAATTTTTAACCCTCTGGAGGGCTTCAGGTTGAATATCCGAGAATTACATCCGAGGCCACCAGTTTTATGTAAAAAGAAAGTTATGGATTATTTTAGAGGTGGACACTTGCACACTAAGACTGGGATTTGTCCAGTGACTCCAGTCCCTTAAAAAAAATAAAGCAGAAATCGCAAAAAATGGTGGAGCACTGAAATATGTTCAGTTAATTTCAGATTTTAACTTTCTGCTTTCAGAATCTAGTTTACCAAAAGAAAAGCCATATAAACCAGAGTACAGCTATGTTGCTCAAATGTAATAGGACATAGTTAGCCTCCTTTTGTATACCTAGTCATCTGATCAGTCTTTTCTTTGTGTGTCTAAGTACCAACCCGTCTGCTAATAGGACGGTAATATATCCCACACTGGGAGACAGAGAAACAAGGGTTCATATTTCTAGGCCAATTTCTGAGGCTCAGAAAATTATGGCAAGAGACATTAAATAGAGGGTACATTTTAGGCAAGTTTCCTATAGTGCTTTTATTTAATTTAGTTTGTAAAGTACCATAATCTGAAAGGATCCACATTAAAGGATGACTTTACTCACCTCCTACTCCTCTTCTGCCTGCAATCTATTGTACCCAGTGCAAGAAATTAAACAACAACTCCACCCTCATAATAACATTTTAGAAAGAATGGCACCATTAAAATATGTTAACATATGCTACCTTGTCCTCTGGAACCACTAGCTTATGCATGCTATGTCCCTGAATGCCTTGAAGTAAGTAAAGGGTTGTGTGTGTTAAAGGCTATATTGTTTCACACAACTTTTATCAGTTTAGTGAGCTTGTCCATGCTTAAAGGAGGCAGCTAAAGGATTAGCAATAATTGGGTGGGACGCCAACTGTCAAATCCATGATGGAATCAGAAACAGGAACAACATGACATTGTGCAGCATTTCAGGGTAGTCTTATTTTTCTGCTTTCTAATTATTACAGTTTTGGGGTTGGGGGGCATTCAACTATATATCATTTTTCATTTGAAGGCTTGACTTGCCCCTTAACAGCGGTATATAGCACTTACCAAATTGAATTAGGTAATTGTCAGTGCCACCAAATATTTTGCCTTTCAGTACACCTTGAACCATTCAGCCTTCTATGTGCATGTTCTTTGCCTTGCCTCCTGCCCTCAGTCACATGCTCCCTTGTGAAGATTCAAAACTGTATTTGTGTACGGGACTAACACGATTGGTTAGAACTCTAGTGGGTGGTGATCTGCTGAAACAAGCTCCAGCAGTACCTATGCATGTGTGAGAAATATCTTAATGTTTGACCCCTTCAACAACAAATCCGTAGAAATCACTGTTAGGAAGTGAAATGTCAGCTCACTATCATCAACAACAGGGAATAGCAATGGGTATAAATTCACCTGATTTTTCAAAATAGAAGAGAATATATAGAATAACTAGGTAAGCATAACAAAAACTAAGAATTTTAAAAATAATATTTTCCACTGAACTTTCCCTTTAAGTGATGACAATGAACAGGCTTTAAAGTCACTTATGGCTTAATCTTCACAATAAGAAGTCAAAACTGTACAAAGGGGTTTCCAGACTTTTTTGTAATTCTATCCCTTAGACTGGAAAGATAGGTTCAATGGTATATATTCCCCATTCCCCAATTAGTGCAGAATCAGGTCATATTCTTACCAAAACAGATAGAAAGGAGAACTATAGTGTGTATAACCTTTTTTTTGGAATAAATAATAAAAATAAAAAGTACCTAGGACAGGAAGGTAGGGTTAGTGATGCCTACCTCTCAATATTGTTTCTGTGAATATAGCCACCAGCAGAAAGAAAACTACTTCTGCAAGGCTTCCTCCTGGCTCATATCTGTAATACAGCAAAGTTCAGGACTAATCTAGAAATTAACCACGTGCTGTAGCTCCTCAAGGAAATGATAATGGGAGGTAGGAATAGTCAATCCTACCTCTCTGCCTGTTACTTTTAATTTTTTAAGTTTTTAGCTGTCCTTTAATTTAAAAACAATATAACTTTAAACAATATTCCAGCATAAACTAATTTAATAAACAGATTTTTAAGACATTTTCAGCCTGAAAGATGAAATACTGAACACAAGAAGAAAATTATGCAAAACTGAATGGTGTGCTAGATCAAGACCTCCTTGAATGAATGTTGGAGACAGCTACTATTTTATTTACAACTATACTATATCAATATAGTCATCAAAACTCCAAGCATTCTAGACTAAGCATAGCTACAACTGGGATATTATATAAACAGAGGATAACCCCCCAAAAAGCATTAACTTTTCAAGATAATTTGCTACACACAGTAAATGTAAAATATTTAAAGTCATTAAATATCACAGAACATTAAAATGAAAAAATAAGTTGTTAAAACTGGTATTATGTATCACAACAAATCTGTATTTTCAAAATACAAAAACAAATTGGCAAACAACGCATAGAAAGAGCATAACGCATAGAAGCACAAGCATAATGCATAAAAGGAGCTTAGTCATAACTTATTGCAGAAAGGACCACAAATAGATGTATCTGAAGGAAGCCAACAACCCAGATGCAAAGGTTATAAAAAGGATCCCTGTAAAAACAGGCTGCTTGGCAGTAACCGAGCAGTCTGTACTGTACAATGGAGAACCAACTGTGAATGGGAGTTTGAGTGGAACTTTGAAGGACTGGTAAGGTCCTTATACTTAGTGCTATGGGGGTGGGGGGTTAGGAGAACATTAAGGTTCACATACATTAGAACTCACCTCTCCCATGACACTCAATCCATTCTTCAGGAACCGCCTTGCCCGTAACATCAAAAAATTAATGTGTCAGGCTGGACGGTCACAATCTTATGTCAGTAGTGAAAATGTACTGGCAAGGCAATTCCTGAAGAATTGATTGAATGTTGTGGGATTAGTTGGGACGTGTGTTCAATGTATGGGTACCATTAGGAGTTGCCAAACCAAAAATTTAAAAGCAGTGGTGAGCTCAACCACAATAAAATTCCTGGACAAGAAAACCAACTGTGTTAGATGAACACAATTATTTTCAAAGTGAAGAAAAGCCCCTTCACAACAACTGTTCCAATTTACCACGGGTGGACATTTTGGTAAAATTCGTAAAAAAAAAAAAAAAAAAGCTGTCCACACACAGCAAAACACACACAATTTCCATTGTGCACCAACGGGCACACTTTTGCTAGTTTTTTTATATAAATACAGAGCATCCCCCACAAACCTCAGCTTTGCATTATAAAGAAATGCCAATGCTTACTGACCCGGGCCCTCACCGTCCCCTGCATCCCTTTCAAGCAAAAACAGGAGCAGAGCAGAGTGGCTCTGCGCTGACAGCCGCTCTACTTTCTAGTCACAACTGTCGAGCGATTGGGCACGGCGTCAGCCGCAACCATGATGTAGAGAGTATGTCAGCTGCAAAGCAGAGGAGGAATAGTAAGGGACTGAAAGCTTCTCTTACATTTTCACTGTTTTGAGATGCATCTCATATCCACTGCACATGCTCCCCCAATCTAGTAGATTCTGGAAGGGGTTGAACACAGAGGGGTAATTCTTACTAACTAGCAAGAGAAAATAACAGGGAATTGAAAAGCGCATTGTTCAAGACTGAAGTGAAAAAATATGGTGGCCATAACTTAATTGTTCAGCTAAATATGAGCAGTAGGTTGAATATGCCAAAATAAAGATGGATAACTTGCTTCCTTTTTTCCTCCTTGCTAATACTAGATATATCATTCTAATGCAGTACAATAAAAACAAATACAGCAATAATATAATTTCTAACATATAAATATTACATTACCAAAATGGAAGCAAGTCTGTGAAAAAATATTGTTTTTATTTAGCACATTTACCAAAGCAACCGAGACTGACAAAACTACAATGAGAACCATCTTACTAAACTGCTTCAATCAGGATTAGTCCTGCCCAAGAAAAGTTAAAAGGGAAAGGCTCCATTCAAATGCCTGCTTAAAAAAAAAAAAAGAGTAATACCATACACCAAAGATATAACCAATATGACTTCTTAAAGTGTAGATGAAAAGCAGAACATTTTTAATGTATTTTCACTCCTGTATGATTCAGGCTGGGTGTTCTCATGTATTGAGGTAGCGATAACCATATTATTCAACAGTTACTAATAGCCCACATATCTAGTTCTCACTGGCACAGTTTGTATGTTTATTGGTTGCTCGGGATCAGTTTCTCAACTAGGGGTCCAGTGACTATTTTAAGGAACCCCTAGCAATCTCTTGAGGAATCCTCTAGGATTATTCTGACAGTAGGACATTACCTTTTATATGTTATGTCTTTCAATAGCTGTAAATAGTTTACTGATGTTTTATGGCTATATCAAAGCATGAAGCTTTAATTCTTTCTATTGTAACAATTTTCTGCAAAAAGAAATATTTACTACATTTAACACTGTTAATCATAGCTGAAAAATAATTTCTAACATAAGGAGACATTCCTGCAATTCTAGAAGCCAATCTAGCATTTATTGGTAGCCATTCATTCAAAAAGTTAGGCTTAGGCCCCCATTAACGGAGCACAACTCAGATAGTGGGGCATGGACACCAGGATTACTATATGATTCACAGGGCAGATGTGATCCTGAAAAACAGATTGCATCACGTACATTTTGCCCATAGTGGGACCTATACCTAAGTCTCGAGGGAATTAGCCCTCCTCTAACATTATTTACAACACAAGTGCATTGTTTATTGCAGTGTATTGTTAAAGGGCATGTCCAGCCTTCAAAAAAATTTGATATCTATGTCTACCACCTACCACCCAAACCCCAGTTTCGCTTTATTGAAAACCCCCAAAGAGGGCCCTGAATGGATTTAACTGGTCCCTTGACGCTTTGCGGTGCAACTCAATCAACTTGACGTCACGCCCAATTACCTGACAGCCACAACCAGGAAGCACCCCACTGCTGTTCTTGCTCAAAACAAGCTCACAATAGCAGCAGGGGGGGAAGTAAAGGGACTGGGTCAGGTAAGTCCATTCAGGGGCATCTTTGTAAGTTTTCTATAATTCGAATCTGGGGTTTAGGTGTAGCTGGAATTAAAAGTTATTTTAAGGCTGGACATGCCATTAAATGATAGATTGGAAATAAGGAAGATTAGGCATATTACCAACACCGCACTCCCTGGGTTTTTTTTTAACCTGACCACTCTCCCGTGACTGGAACATAGTGGGAACATGGTCACGTAAGCTGACCTGTGGGGCCCCCTTGTTTTTGGTCATTTTTTTGGGTTTCAAGAAATACCTAGAAATTTAGTCCAATACCAATCGCAAGCTATTTGTAAGCAGGGGAAAAAAGTTAAAATGTAAAGTACCTGGAGAGCAGCTGGGCTAATTCCAGGAGCCAAAGAGTGTTAACATTTACACCTGATACCTAACTTAATTCAATTGTATATTCTAACTTTTCAATTATCTTTAGAATACTAAATTATCACTATTCCAATTATTTAAATTCAAGCCTAGGTTAGTCCTGCCCAAGTAAAAGTTAGTTTTAAACATAACATTACCGTAACTGTAACTGGTTTCACTTTTCTTTCTCCTTTTTTTGTTTAGGATATTATCTAGAATTATATATGTTGTATTCAGTTATTTTAACTGGACTTAAAGTTTAATTCTTGAAGACGTTTCACTAGTCATCCGACTGGCTTTCTCAATTCATAATGACTTGTACAAGAATCTGTTGGCAATTATGTACCCTGTAAAGTCCCAATTAGCATATCACAGCTAGGTGTTAAGGATCTTCTGAATGCAAGGCATGATTACATCGTGGCTAACAGGTGTTATATGAACACCTAGGGTAAGGTGTCAAGGGCTCAGAGGAGCCCTTGCATATCCAGACTGGGCCTTTGTCAAAAGAAGTAGAAGGAAAGAAAAGAACACGTATACCAACAGTGAAGGGGAAAAGCAAGAGAGGAGAAAGAACATCGTCATCCCCATATGTATCAGGGGTCTCCGAGAAATTAAGAAGAATTTTCAAAAAAACACTTTCAGGGTTATTCAACAAAAGTTCTTATCGTTTAAAATGGTGCTATTTTTGCCCCAACCAATCAGATGTTAGCTTTCAAATGTTAAATAAGATCTGATTGGTTGGGGCAAAATTAGCACCATTTTAAACGATAAGAACTTTTATTGAATAACCCTGTGTATCCCTGTCTGCTTTAAACCTGAATAGAGGTGGGGGGGGGTTCGACACCAACTGTCTGCCATGTACAATGCTGTTTTGACACCTTGCATTCAGAAGATCCTTAACACCTGGCTGCGATATGCTAATTGGGACTTTACAGTGTACATAATTGCCAACAGATTCTTCTTGTACAAGTCATTCTGAATTGAGAAAGCCAGTCGGATGACTAGCGAAACGTCTTCAAGAACTAAACTTTAAGTCCAGTTGAACTAACTGAATACAACATATATACAATGACCTGGATGAATGAAAACCTTCACAGGGATATTATCAGAGATAAGTCAGTATAAGAGATGAGACAGTCGGCATACTGTATTCCTGGCTTATAGATTTTAAGCTTCGGATTTTATAATAAATTCAAATTCTAATTTTAACAGGACAGCTAAAAGAACCTAGCAGATGTCTGGGCAATTTTTGGGTACCCGGAGTCCTCAAAAAATTGTACCTACTCCCACATTTTAAATTTTACTAAAAAAATAAAGTATGTTATTTCCTAGATAAGCAATATTTATTATGTACTTCTCTGCCCAAATTTCAGAGCAGGATTATCCATTAAAGCAACTTAAGCAGCTGCCTAGGGCACAGAACTATCAGGGGCCACCGCTTCAGTGGTACAGCCATACTATACAAGAACACGTGGGCCCCAAAAGTCAGTCCTGCCCAGGGCCCAATCACCTCTTTATCCATCTCTGCCAAAGTCCAGTGCATAAATGTATGTATTAAAATAGCTTAAAGGGCATGACCGGCCATGAAATAAAATTTCATAAATATAGGTTCAGCACCCCACCCAACCTAATTTTTGCACTTTTTTCGTTTGTTAGAAATATGCCCCTGAAGAGACTTAACTGACACATTCCCTAGCCACCTGGGTGCCACCTCCTGCTGCGAGTTCGTTTCAAGCACATGCTGCAGCAGTGAGGCACTTCCTGGTCAAGGCTGTCCGGTAACTGGGCGTAACATCACAGTGCCTTTAACTGAGAGCCACAATTAGGAAGCAGAGAAGAGTAGCCCCGGCAAGGGACCAGGTCTGGTAAGTCTCTTCAGGGGCATCTTTCAGAAAAAAATAATGTTAAAATAAGGTTTGGGGGAGTTCTGTACAGATGTCTACAATTTTATTTGCTGGGAATACCCTTTAAAGGTTCGTACACACGTGCGATCACGGGACCCGACGTGTGACACATGATGTGTAGGAACGAACATTTCGGCTAATAATCGGCCTGTGTGTGAGCACTTTATCAGCCAAAACGGACGTGCGGTCGGGGATGATTGCCCGACCGACCTGGCGGTTCTCCTGCTCTATTCACTGGCTAGGCACGCCAACCAATAAGAGGACAAAGCATGTCCTCCCAAAGGCTGTTCATCAATTGAATCAGGACAGGCCCAGTGAGGAGCTAAACGTGTTTAAAGGAATTGTACACTGTAAAAAAACTTTGCCTCATTTTGATCTATAAATGAATACATGCAAGTGGTACTTACGCTGATGTGCGAGTTGCTGCATGACTTCAATACAGTACTTGTTTTGCTCAAGCTTAGTACCTCAGCCCCCCCATCTCCCTGCCAGACTATCTGACTCTGTGAGAGCAAGCATGCTCAGTTATCCCTAAGAGGAATTTCCCACCATGCAGTTCACGTACTGTCACCATTCCAGCTACAGCAATAATATACATAACCAAAGAGCTTATGATACTAAGGCACTTGATTGACAGATGAAATGTAAGATATTTCAGACTGGATATCAAAAGAAATAGGGGACAGATCAACAAAAAAAATGGTACAGTTGAGTAGATTTCCAGTAATGGCCAATTTAAAAACAAATTTCCCTGTGTACAGATCCTTAAAGGCCCTCTTTAAATATAATTGGTTTAGTAAATTAAAACAGTAAACATTTTTGAAGAAGCACTAGTAAAACCTATGGAGCCAGGTATCCAATACACCTAGAAATTAAAGACCAAGATCATCCACCATTCATATTTCAATTTAGGATCTTCAAACCCCAACTTCACTATACCTACCTCTCTCTAGAACATTCAAGGAGGAAGATCATCTTCTTGCTTCTAACTCACAGGTTTGTGGCTCATTTGCATCCTATACAAGATTGTCAAAAGCTAGCGCAGACACATAGGGAGAGACACATGGAAGTAGCTGTAGGTCAATGACCATGACGACACTGTCACTGCCTTTAATGACAGCTGCTACACACAAGAGAACAGGTACCTTACAGCAAGAATAAGATCTTCCTCTCAGAACATACTGAAGTGAAGGCAGTCAACGCAAAGTAGGGATTTGGGTGCGTGCCTAAATTGTAATCTGACATTTTTTAAAGGGGTTTGTGTGCATGTGAATATTTTACCTGGCAATTGTTTACCTAAGAGATACAAATTGGTAAATATAAACAATTATTGTGCAGTTAAGTCCCTAAAGCATATTTCAATGAGTTTAAGAATTTCTGTGTTTTTTTGTCAGATGAAGTGGCATAGAAAGGGGTCAGTCTATAGACAACAAAACCTAGATCCCCCCAGTTAAATAAAACTAGTATGATATGACTAATGTAAGCAGTATGGGGCTATATCATATTTTTAGAATTTGACACTATATCCACAAGCATTTGAATGGTCTTCAGACTGGAATTAATAGAAGCCCATTAAGTTTGAGAACCCCAGTGTGGAGTTAAAGGCAGGACTTTCAGAAGATAAAGCAACTTTTTCAACTTACAGTATGTTCTCATTTATTTGCTCAGCACGAAAAGTTCCTAATTGTCATCCCTATTATTATCCCAATTACCACGATCTCCATTTTATAATGAACAAAACAACTGTACAGTCAGCCACACAAGGCCCCACACCGCAATGGACATTCCACTGAAGTATTTCCCAGGGAAATAACGGCTGTAGGTGTCGAATCCAGAATCCTTCCGGCCTGAGACAAACCTTTCTAAAGGTGCGATTACCGCTCTATCAGGATCTCCCCGCGTATCGCGTTTGGGATAAAAACAAACGAGCAATTAACGTTTGAAAGGCTAAACTCTCAAAAATTCCTATCAAATACCAATGCACCTTCTCGTCTCGCCGCTTTCCCGTGACATAATTAAGGAGTGCCAGACCGGCGGGGGCGCGGGGTGAGGCCGAGGCTTTAGGGCCTAATCTAATAACGATAGTAAATCTCTCTGCGGAATTCTGGGTATTGATACAGACATGGTTAGTGCCTGTAACTCCGTTTAACCCGACAGTATACTGTCAACCGAATGAAAGAGCCGCCCTATTTCCCACATTACCTTCATCAGCCTCCTGCTGGCCGCCATCTTGGATCTGAAGGGAGCTACCACAATGCATCGCGACTAAAGGGCCGGTACTTCCTGGTGCGCCCGGGATGGGTCACTGGGCAACCGTGGGGAGGGAGTATCTGTGTAGACAGAGCAAAGGTGCGACAGGGCTTTTCATTGGCATGTTTGTTAACTTGGAGTTTGATCACTAACTAAGCTAGAAGTAGAGGACTCACTTAAAAGCAGTAAATGGGGGACGTGGTATGTCTTTTGATTGCTTAGACAATATACATTAAAAAGTAGGGAAGAATACACACACACGTATATATACTATAGAAAAGGTAAATATATATATATATATATATACCATACATACCGTAATGTATATCTCATAACAATTTCTATATGTTTATTGCATTTGTTTTTTATTGTTTCTGATAATATTGCATTTAAAGCCCAGGGTAGATTCCATTGTGGCCTTATACCTTGTGTTTTACACAACTGTTTACTTGTATTTAAAAAAAACTTAGCACAAATTTGCCACTTGGCAGCTGCATCTCAAAATTAAAAGGCGCAGCCACCGCAATTCCCTTATAAAAGTCACACTAAAGCTAGGTACACACCTAGCGATTTTTCCTCCTGACTGACCATTCGATACTTTCGAACGGTTGGCCAGAAGGAAGGACTGTCGGTCGTGGCAAAAGCAGCCGCGTCCGATAGTCACCGCGACCGATCTTGCGGTCCATAGAGGACCACACGATCGGACAAGGTTTTCCACCCTGTCCGATTCGGACTAACGGTCGATCGGACATGGGCACATTCGGATGCAATAATTTCGGTCCAATCGACCGATACACTGAACTATCGGTCGATCGGACCGAAATATCTCATCGTGTGTACCCACCTTTACTCTTGTTAGGTTGTCACAAAAGGGTTAGCATGACCATTCCAGATGTGTGGCTCTGCAAATCTCCCCTTAAGGCTAGTCCACACTTCTCCTTTTTATCACACACTACCGATTGCAACCCATTATCGTGTGAATATTGCAGTGCATGAAAATGTGGGTGGCCACATTACCTGCAATGTGATCAGCTTTTGGAGTGCATGCGATCATTATTTTTTTGAAGATCACATGCGCTCTGATTGGGCTGCTAAGTGGCTGATGAGATTCAATGTTGATAAATGTAAGGTGATGCATTTTGGACTTAAAAAAATTCTTGTGCTGCTTATACTATAAATGGCTCTGTGTTAAGTGAATCTCTGTTGGAAAATGATTTTGGAGTTTTGGTGGATAGCAAAAAGGTAGCAAGCAGTGCCAGACGGCAACAGCTAGAGCCAGCAAGATATTGTCTTGTATAAAGAGAAGTATGGATTCCAGGGAGAATAATGTCTTGGTTTACATTGGTGGCAATGAAAAGTTAGAGGAGAGGTCCCTAGAAATTACTTAAGTTAAAGTGGGGACCTCCAGAGTAGTATTTTCAGAAATAATACCGCAGCCATGTTTTATGCTAGGGAGGCAACAGGAGCTTAGGAGTATCAATATGTGGCTAAGAGGTTAGTGTAAGGAAATGGGGTTTAGGTTTTTAGAGAACTGGGCTTTAGTAGGGATGAACTGCACCTCAATGATGGTGTAGCTGTTTTGGGGGATAAGATGGTTAAAGGGTTTGAGGAAATTTTAAGCTAGGTATGATGGTGTGTATTTTGGACTACCAGGTATCCCACCCCTCCCGGATCGTCGGGGAGTCTCCCTCATTCTGGGGTGGTCTCCCGCGAGACCACCCCAGACTCGAGAGGAGAATTGAGTCTGCTCCCAAGTCACGCCCCCGGAATGCCATAACCCTGCCTCCCAGAGCAATGACCACGTCCCTTGTGATGCCATGCCCCCTGGTGATGTCACACCCCACCACGCCCCCTTTTCCCACCCTGCCTGGGAAGCCTGAAGGGGCAGGGTGGGATGTCTGGATAGAGGTGAGGTGTAGGTGGTAGATAGAGGTATAAGGGATCAGGGAGCTAATATAAGGGAGCGGGAAGATGATAGGGAGGCATGTACGTCAAAGGGTAAAAATAAATAATCTAAAATGTATGTTTACAAATGCAAGAATTCTGTCTGGAAAGACTGGGGAACTAATAGCTTTAAAAGAAAAGTATGATGTGATCGGTATAGAGGAAACCTGGCTTAATGATTCACATGCAGTAAATTTGGAAGGATAATCCTTGTATAGACATGATAGTGTAAATAAAAAAGTAAAGCCAAATGTAAAAGATGGAAGAGATGGGATAAACGATAAGATGGAAAGAATATGTGTGGAGCTGTGTACAGGAAGCAAGAATGCAGGTAAATTAATTTTGTGGGGATCTGTTATTAGCCACCAAATGCCAGTAAGGAGGTGGAAATTTATCTCCATTTGCGGTTGGGAAGGCTGCCGGTATGGGGCACATTCTGGTAATGGGGGTTTCAATTACCCTGACATAGATTGGTAGAAACAAAGGTTATCTCTGTGAAACTCCTGTTTAAAGGTAGGTATCTGCTGGGCGCTATTCCTGGTACCGTAGCAAGTGGTTTATATATATATCCGAGTACACACCCATCTTGAAAACCAAATGTGCATTTATTGAACATGTGACGTTTTGGTGTCCTTGCGACTCCATCCTCCATTTGTAACGTCTAAAGAAGGTATGGTACAGACACCGAAACGTCACATGTTCAATAAATACACTTTTTGTTTTCAAGACTGGTGTGCATTCTGGATTTTATCTTGTTCCTGATATAGATTGGAGTAAGCACCTTAAAGGAGAACTAAACTTAATTTTTTAAAATCCTAATGTGAAAGCTTTCCCCCCCCAGAATACCTATACATTGAAAGATTCTTCTCTAGTTATTTGTATTTAGTAGATATAAGTAATAGATTCAGTAACAAAGGAGGCTTCAATGTTGTTGCCAGTACAACTCACAGCCCATGCATCAATAAATAGTTGGACCACTACTGCTACTAAGGCTTCTCAGTAATCTACCAGGGTCTCCACTCTTACCCTTAACACGTATATAAATTAAAGAACAGGTAGATTGAGGCACTTCAGACAGGCTGTGCTGTAAAGGCTTTAACTGTAGTTCTTGCACCACTACATGTTTCGGGTATCAAGTACCCTTTCTCAAGTGTCATGTAGTGGTGCAAGAACTACAATTAAAGCCTTTACAACGGGGGGCGCTCGTGAGCAGCAACCAGTGCAGACATGCCTTGAGATTGCTCCTCTATCCAGACCCGAAAACACGAGCAAACTTAAGCAAAAATCCACCAACGTAAGATAAAAAGGCATACAAGAACATCCTCCATGCCACCGAAACTAAAGACAACGGCAGTGGCAGTTAAATCCCTACAAGCGTTCCGACACGGAACAGCAAAAAACACAGGCCTAATGGATGAGGAAGAGCCTGACTCACCTAGACGAGGTACGCAGTCAGAAAATAGCTCCCCGCCCAAATCTACACAAAAACTCCTGACACAAATAAGAGCAATGCTCCAGGAGGAATTACAAGCGGCAATCCATCCTTTACAACAGGAGATCAGAGACCTCGGACAGAGGATCGGTGATATGGAAGCCCGACAGGACGACGCCGCAGAAGCAATCTCCATAACTCAATCAGAAGTAGAGGAGATAAAGGTCGCAAACTACAAACTATCCCTACAACTAGAAGATATGGAAAATCGACTCAGAGGCATACCCGAGTCTCACACCAACACAACAGAGGTAGTCAAAGAAATATTCCAAAATCTCCTACCAGAAGAATCGGAAAACCGATTGGAGTGCGATCGAGCGCACAGGGCACTAACCAAACCACCATCAGAAAACCTTGCCAGGGACATTATAGTTAAACTGCACTATTACGACACAAAGGAAAAACTGATGCAAAAGTCAAGAAACAACCCGGCCTTAGAATACAGAGGACAAAGATTCCAGCTATTCGCAGATCTAGCACCGCAAACCTTGGCGAAAAGAAGATCACTGAGGCCAATCACGACAATATTAACAGAGAAACATGTTAGATACAGATGGGGTTACCCCTTCAAGCTACAATTCAATTGGAATGGGGCAAACCACACAATCGATTCCCTGGAACAAGGAACACGGATACTACAATTACCAGGCCTAAGGGAAGATCGACCTCACTCACCAACAAACCCCGCAACCCCCAGAAAGACCCTACAACATACATGGCAAGAACTACCACATCCTTCACCGTCCAAGAACAGAAGGGAATGGGGAAACAGCAACACAAAAATCCCCCCCACCGAACAAAATGGAGCTTAAGAAACATCAGATAACGATAAGTATATTGTCCGTGCATACTAAGTAAGACCTAAAAACGGGTGTTCACTATGAATATCCAACAACATGACTGAATAACGACCAAAAATAGCCATATATATCTTTATGTATCTTTCTAAACAATAAAAACACCCCAATAGACCAGACAACCGACAACACATCCCGAGATAAGAGAACTCAATATTACATAGGGTCAGACAATCCTTAAGAATCTTACTCGGGACAGAAAGTACAGGTTATAAATAGATAACCCATAGACTGCCTAACAAACTCCCACCCCGAGAAAAACTAAGACTAACTCCTAAAGGGACCCCTTGGATTACAAATGAACCAGATATGGATTACAAATGACAGAAGGTTAAGTAACAGACATCGGGTTCTATAAATAATGGCCACATAGGCCCACCAGAAACAGTCGAACCTAGATAAACTCTAGACTATACCTCTATACCTACAAAATAAGGATCCACGAGACTAAGGATAAGACTGAGTTGAAAAAGGGCATGAAAAGAAGCTTAAAAAGCTTAAACACTATATGGCTCTGTTAAAACAAGCTCTGTTTTGAGTGCTCTGGGTTTTTTTGTTTTTTTTTTGTTTGTTTTTTTATATATACTGTATAAAGCGGATAGAAAGTGAACAATTTGTATAAGACACTGATATTGGGCCAGTCCAAATAACATAACTCCCCCTCATCCCCATCACCGTGAACTATATACACACGGTAGAACAATAAACCATAAGAAGGGTGAAAATTAAAAAGAGCACTCAAAAATGCGAGTGCCTTAACACCCTAATCTGAACCTTCACAGGGTTTGGAATAGAGAAAATTTAACTAAAGTTAACCCAAAATATATAAATAACTACAAACAGACGTTGTTTGGACAGCTCAACCATTAATAAGAAATAAACACCCAACAATGCCTTCCCTAACAAACAACCAATAGCAGGATTAGGAAATAATCGTATTCGGAAACGGAGACTATGAGATACCCCCAATTCGAGTATCCCCCTTTTCCAAAATAGGAGAAGGGCGACGCTCACTAAGGTCAATATTTTAATTGTAATCTTGTTCATTGTTCATAGTATTGATAATTTTATTTAGACTGTTAAAGCCGTGATAAATACAACATGACCACTAACCCCTAAAGGGACCCCTTGGATTACAAATGAACCAGATATGGATTACAAATGACAGAAGGATAAGTAACAGTCATTGGGTTCTATAATTAATGGCCACATAGGCCCACCGGAAACAGCTGAACCTAGATATACTCTAGACTATACCCACAAAATAAGGATCCACGAGACTAAGGCTAAGGCTGAGTTGAAAAGGGGCATGGAAAAAAAAGAGAAAGAAAAAAGAGCTAAAAAAGCCTAAATACCATACGGCTCTATTAAAACAAGCTGACATGAAAAATAATGTCATTATGAATGTTTTTTTTTTTGTGTTTTTTTTATGTATATATTTTGTATAAAGCGGATAGAAAGTGAACACTTTGTATATGATACTGATATTGGGCCAGTCCAAATAACATAACTTCCCCTCATCTCCATCACCGTGAACTTTCTACACACGGTAGAATAACAAACCATAAGAAGGGTGAAAATTAAAAAGAGCACTCAAAAATGCGAGTGCCTCAACACCGTAATCTGAACTTTCACAGGGTTCGGAATAGAGAAAATTAAACTAAAGTTAAACTCAAAATATATAAGGAACTACAAACAGACGTTATTTGGACAGCCCAACCATTAATAAGAAATAAACACCCAACAATGCCTTCCCTAACAAACAACCAATAGCAGGATTAGGAAATAATCATATTCGGAGACGGAGATTACGAGATACCCCCAATTCGAGTATCCCCCTTTTCCAAAATAGGAGAAGGGCGACGCTCACTAAGGTTAATATTTTAATTTTAATCTTGTTTACTGTTCATAGTATTGACAATTTTATTTAGACTGTTAAAGCCGTGATAAACGGTATTGTTTTGCATTTCTGAAAAGGTTCAAAGATTTAGTGACATTTGTCTTTAGGGTACCTGATATCAACAAACACAAGGGTAACATAACAACAACAAGACACGACCTACATAACAGGCAATTACCACCATCTAATTATGCAAACCAACCAGACTAAGAAAATCAACCTAGTATGTATATCCCACAATGTAAGAGGACTAAACATAGCACAAAAAAGATCTCTAGCATTCCGAAATTATCAAACCTACAAACCACATATAATATTCTGGCAGGAAACCCATTTTACAAATAAATCAGCACCAAAATATTTAGACAAACATTACTCTTACTATATTTCAGCAATGGGACCGGCCAAAAAAAATGGAGTAACCATCCTATTCCACAACTCACTAAACATTACAACACATAACATAATCTCAGACCCAGAGGGAAGATTCCTCCTTGTTCAATGTACCATCAACTCGCAAACTTACACCTTACTAAACATCTACGCGCCTAATACACACCAACATTCATACCTGATCAAAACACTCTACAAATTAAAAAAACACACAAACAACATACACCCTGGTGGCTGGGGATTTCAACATCCCATTGGATCTAGCAAAAAAAAAAAAAAAAAAAGCTGAATGACTTAATACACTCACTCCACCTTACAGACATATGGAGAGAAAAAAATCTAAATTCTAGAGAATTCACATACTACTCACCTCCACATAAATGTTACGCCAGACTAGACTACTTTCTAGGAACGACTGCAATCTTACAAAAAACAGAAAAAGCAACTATCGAACAATGCGTCTGGTCAGACCATAAAATAGTAAAAATAGAACTCAACATACAAAACTCAACCCCAACCACATTCCATTGGAGACTAAACGAATCACTCTTGACAAACAAAAACACAGTTAAAAACCTAGCTAAAGAAATCACAGATTTCTTCAACATAAACGACACGGGCCAAACAGGTATACAATGGGTATGGGCAGCTCACAAAGCCTATATTAGAGGAACATTAATAAAAACTGCCTCACAACAAAAAAAAATTAAACAACTCCATATTAAAGAAAAAGAAAGACAGATCCACGAACTAGAAACTATACATACCAACTCAGGAGATGAGGAAACCCTAAAACAAATCAAACTTAAAAAACAAGAATTACACGCATTATTCTCCAGCGAAGTAGAGAAAAAGTTAAGATGGATCAAACAATTCTATTACCACAAAGGGAACAAACCCGACAGACCCCTAGCAAACCTACTTAGACCAAAGAACAAAAACTCAACGATAACCCGAATACAGACCCAACCAGGACAACACACCTCCAACCCCGAAATGATCTATAAAATATTTCATTCCTACTATACATCATTATACAAACAAAACACCGAACCCGACAAAAAAGCAATTGATACTTTTTTGGATAAATTTATGCCCCTTACTACACTCACCAAAGACATGCAAAACAAAATAGGAGCAGACAGGCAATCAAACAACTTAAACCACATAAGGCCCCAGGCCCAGATGGATTCTCTGGAATCTACTATAAAAAACTTGAGCCACAACTTAATCCATACTTAGTAAAACTCTTTAATAACCTACAACAAGGCGGAAAAATACCACAAGACATGAACACAGCAAGCATAACATTAATACCCAAACCTGGAAAATCACCACTAGAAACAAAAAACTACAGACCCATCTCCCTGATAAACCAGGATCTCAAGCTCTTAACCAAAATACTAGCAAACAGAATTAACACATTCCTACCTAAAATAATCCATAGGGACCAAGTAGGCTTTGTACCAGGAAGACAAGCGGGAGATAACATTAGAAGAATCTGTAACATTATATCATATATGAACAAAAATGGGATAACAGGCAGCATAGTATCACTCGACATCGAAAAAGCCTTTGACAGCTTAAACTGGAAATACCTCATGGCAATACTAAAACAATATCAATTCCCGGATACATTTCTTAATATCCTACAAGCCTACTATGACAACCCGAGAGCAATATTACGCCTACAAACCAACAGAATTGAACCAATTACGATTCAGAAAGGAACTAGACAGGGATGCCCTCTATCCCCGATACTGTTCATTCTCGCTATGGAACCAGTCACAAACGCCATAAGACAAAACCCTGATATTAGAGGTATAACAATAAAAAAGGAACAATACAAAATATGCCTCTTCGCAGATGACATGGCCCTAACCATATCATCCCCTATGACCACATTCCCAAACCTATTTAACGACCTGAGAAAAATGGCACAAATTGCAGGCCTATCAGTAAATCAGGACAAAACGGAGCTACTCGCAATCAATATGACACACTTACTAAAAAAGCTACTGTCACTGAACTTCCAACTAATCTGGCAAGAAAACGGCCTCAGCTATCTAGGTGTGAAATTACCATCATCCATAGAACAACTTTACCAATCAAACTTCCCACCTCTATACAAAACAATTCAAAGAGACATAGAAAAATGGAATAAGCTAAATATTTCCTGGCTGGGAAGAATACACACTTACAAAATGAATATACTCCCGAGACTGTTGTACTTATTCAGATCCCTCCCAGTAGGGATCTCTAAAACATGGTTAGAACCCCTACAAACTCAAATATATAAATTCATCTGGTCCCAAAAAAAACCAAGAATAAGCAAAAAACTACTAACAAAACCAATTGAGCAGGGAGGAATGAAAGTCCCATGTATCTACAAATATTACGCAGCAGCACAGCTATCACAAATACCACCATGGCATGAAAACAATCTACCACCCAGATGGGTAACAATAGAATCAGATCTTATCACTCCACAACAAATAGACAACATAGCCTGGATACCTCCAAGTAAAAGACACCTTCCTACCACAACCAGTCCACTAACATTAACAACACTTAAACTATGGGACAGATTGAAACAACAATACCACCTAATGAACACACCCACACTGATGGAAACAGTAACACATACACCAGACTTCCAACCTGGATTCCAAAATATCAGTTTTGAATGGTGGAAAGAAGTAAACCACCACAGAATGGTACAGTTCTACAACTCCAACAATATGCCAACCATAGAACAGATTAGGGAAAAATTTAAAACCCCACCAAGAGGAATCTTCCAACTTACACAAATACAACACTACATATCGAAACATAAATACAACAACACACAGCCAAAAGGACTAACAGAATTTGAAAATCTATGCTACCAAAACCCATCAGGGAAAAAACACCTATCATATATCCATAAATGGATTTCATCAACACCAATGTCAAATAAATCCAATTTCCAATTAAAATGGGAAACAGATTTAGAGATTCAGATGGAGGACTCCCAATGGGCAGAAATATTTATCAACCTCAACAAGGGTAGCCTTAATATAGCCCTCAGAGAAACCGCTCTCAAGGTACTATATCGCACATACAAAGTCCCAACAGTATTGAATAAAATTTACCCTACGATTAGTCCTCTCTGTTTCAGAGACTGCAGACAAACAGGAGATCTATACCACATTTGGTGGACATGCCCCACAGTACAAAAATACTGGGAGAAAATATTTGAACTAATTGAAGAAACTATGTGGCTAGACCTGCCCACAAACCCCGGAATAGCCCTACTAGGGATACCAGCAGATAACTTTAATAAACATGGCAATAAATTTATACAATACGTTATGCTCACAGCAAAAATCCTGATTGGAGCACAATGGAAAACCGCAACACTCTCACATAACAGAGTAATAGACAGACTCAACGAAATTTGTATAAATGAAAGAATATTTCATGTACTAAATGACACAATACCTGCATTCCAAAAAACCTGGTCCATGTGGCTAAACAGCAAATATACTAAACATCTACCTGATTGGATGAGAGAAACCTAGATAAAAAATGAACAAAGATGTACCTAAATAATTATACAATGCGTACACTTGGCTGGGTGTTCCCAGATAAGGTGAATTATGGGAGCTGACCCCTAGTACCCACAGGTTATTTTCATAAATCACCCAGCTTCTACAGCAAAGGGAGAGATGAGACACAGCTTGTTGTGTGTTTGTGAATGTGCTCTGTCTATTCGGACAATGTTGCCTGGGGACTTTAGTTCTCCTTTAAATGGTATTGAGTTCCTTAATTTGCTATATGATCATTTTCTTTTACAAATTGTAGAAATTCCTAATAGAAAGGATACATTCATGGATTGGGTTATATCCAATAACCCTGAGCTCATTATGGAGATGAAGGTAATGAAAAGCTTTGGGAATGGTGATTATGATATATTGTCATTTAGTATATTTTACAAAAACAGAAGTGCACTGGGTTAACAAAAACTTTTAACTTTAGGAAAACTAATTTTAGTATTTTTAAAGAATCACTCCTGCTCATAGACTGGGGGAAATGTTCTTCGGTAAGGATACTGAAGTGGATTTCTTTTTAAGGGGTATTAATCTATTACATTTCTAAATTTATACCTTTATGGAACAAGTGTAAAAAAATAAAGTCGGGGACCTGCGTGGCTTAATGCTCGGTTAAAAAGGGAAATGGAAAGAAAGAAAATGACCTTTTAGAATTTTGAAATCAGAAGAAACAAAACTAGGATACATGGAGTTTAAAAGCTGTAATAAGAATTGCAAGAAAGCAATTAAACGAGCTAAAATAGAAAATGAAATACAGATAACTGAACAAAGCAAGGCCAACCCCAAAATGTTTAAGTATATCAATAGTAAAAAGATGAGGACAGAAAATATTGGACAATTAAATATTGGGGATAAGATGGGTTATAGGGGGTTTCTCATGTGGATCCCAAAACGCAATCGTAAGCACATGAGAACCGCGCTAGTGTGAGATAGCCCTTAAGGTCGGTACACACGTCCGCCTGGATGCCCGACGAAGTAAGAATTTAGATTCTGTTATAGCAGTAGATGTAGTATACTGGAATTTTGCTAAGGCCGAGGCTACACTTTAACGCGTAGTAGCGTGTGCATTTCCAGTGCACAATGCCACGTGCTGCGATTGCAAAATGTTGCGCAATCGGACTACAATTGCACTACAATTAGCGGATCACAGTGCAACGCAGGGGAGCACGCCTAGTGTGGTCAGTCCAATTGGCCAACACTAGCGTGCACATTTTGCCATGCGTCAAAGCGGTGTAGTGTGGCCTAGCCTTCAAGCTTTTAATACTGTGCTGCACAGGCGACCTATGTATAAACTGAGGTCCATTGGCCTATAATAAAAAAAACGTACATGGATTAAGAATTGGTTATTGGATCGCATACAGAAAGTAATGGTCAATGGAGCTATATCTATGTAGACTAAAGTATAAGGCCCCAGGATTTTATACCAGGGACACTTCTTTTTAATCTGTTTATAAATGACTTAGACGTGGGTATAGAGAGCAATGTCTCTGTGTTTGCTGATGACACAAAACTAAGCAGAGCTTTGAAAACTTCAAATGATGTTCCATTGCTGCAAGCAGACCTTTATTATCAAAATGGGCAGCTGAGTGGCAGATGAGATTCAATTTTGATAAATGAAAGTTGATTCATTTGGAGTTTAACAATCCTTGTGCCACCTACACTATAAATGGCTCGATGCTAGGTAAATCTGTTGGAAAAAGATTTGGGGAGCTGTAGCAAGCAGTGCCAGACAGCAACGGCCAGAGCTGGCAAGATATTTTCTTTTATAAAGTGGCGAATAGATTCAAGGGAGAAAAATATTACAAGACACTGGCAAGACCACATTTGGAATATGGGGTGCATGACTGGAAACCGATATACAAAAGGGACATCTTGGAAATAGATGGAGTTCAGACAAGGGCAACTAAAATAATAATTGGAATGGGGAGTATTGACTATGATGACAGATTAGACAATTTAGAACTGGTTAAAATGTAGAAGCAGTGATTGAGCAGGGATACGATCCTTCTTGTAATATAAGATTATTTATATGTTTATGGAAGATTGCATTAAGTTTTTAGGAGCTACCAATGAGGTGGTGGAATAATATTACATACAGAAAAGGTATATATGTATGTGTGTAATTTCTCACAATTACCATCTAAATGACCTTACATACATGTATATAAAATATATTAGAGTTATCAAAACAAAAGGTACCTGGAACAGGGAGGTAGGATTAATTATACCAATGTGAACCAAGACCACACCCAGTCCCACCCAATGGTCTTCCTACATGAACCACCAAATGTCGAACTCTAGCACTAGGTAGGCAACACATTGTTGGGCTAGACTAACTGGAAAGGAGCGATCCTACTCGGGGGCAGAGTCTGACTGGCTATGTGAGAGGAAGTGTCTGTGAGGAGCTCTGGATCACCCGGCCGAAATTAAGCTATAAAATCAGCATTACACTCCAAATCACCTGCTAAAACCACTTTTCCAAGCAGAGACCTTAGTGGAGATGCGTCCCAAGAAAGCCCAACAGCAGATAAAGGGCGATATCACGGACTTTCTCAACAGGCCTGACACCCCAAGGCCAAACCAAGATATCGCTGGCTTGCCAGGGAAGCAAACCGCGGAACCCTGAACGTGGGCAGATCTCCAGACGCTTTACCACAATATAGAAAGGATTATACAATCCTTGCAATCCAAAATTATAAACGAGGTAAGACAGATCTCCCAACTAGAGAAAAGGGTCGCTACACTGGAGAACACCACGGAATCCCTCTCCTCCTACTGCCAACAGACTGAGATCGAAATCCAAGAGATCCGCCACAACATCTCAATAATTCGGGACACCATGGAAGATACCGAAAATCGATCAAGGCGGAATAATATAAGAGTGAGAGGGGTCCCAGAGGAGGTTACGGATATACACACCTACCTGCTTAACCTGTTTCACCAAATCCTACCAGAAGGCCACAAAACAGACTGCCTAATGGATAGGGCACACAGGGCCCTAAGAGTGCGTCCTACTGCAGAAGAGCTTCCGAGGGATATAATTTGCAGACTGCATTATTTTCAGGCCAAAGAGGCCATCATGGCGACTGCCAGAAATATGGATACTGTGGAAGTTGAAGGGGCCTATATAAATCTCTCACCGGCTACCCTCGCTAAAAGAAGGGAACTCCCTCCAGTTGTAGATGTGCTACAAAAGAACAAAATCCGCTACAGATGGGGGTTCCCATTTAAACTAATGGTTCTACACAGAGGTCGGTCATCTCTTTGACCGCAATGGAACACCAAGAGGGCTTCCTAAAAAAATTGGGCCTAAAACTGGAGGATCCAGCCCAGACCCACAGCACTTCCCCTTCAAGGATTTCACCGCCAAAAGGCACTTGGTCATGGGTACAGCCGAAACCCCAGTGACCCTGCAAGGAGGACCTTATGGATGGTTACCAACTAATGAGCTGAACTCATAACCAAACGCAAGTACTTTTACAGTGGGCAAAAACTGAGCTTACCCTTAAATAACTATGTACAATATATATAACGGAGAACAACCGCATTATAAGACTATGGCGCGGACCCGCACCATTACACCACATTTACAAAGAATAAAAATCTTAGACCTCAGTAGAAATGTAAAAACACATAGGAAAAGAAGTGGTTTTAATATGCACCAGGCCCTGGAGAATGGGGGGAGGGGGGAGATCTAAAAGTTTAAAAGTCTAAAAGTTTTTAATTATGTGTTTAACGTTTTTTTAAGTGAAATGCAAGCCATGTGAAAATGCAACCTCAATTCCTGTTAACCACAATTTTGATGTAAGGAATTTTTCCCTTACCCAGGTTCCCATAGAAAGATAGGAACACTTATAAAAGCATATTTCGAACAGCTAACAGTTAATCTACTTTGTATAAAGTTATTCTTTTTTGCAAGTTGTAACGGGTTTATACTAGTTAAGTTTGGATTGAAAGTAAAAAATACACAACAAACTATTGAATAATCAACGTCAATTTTGGCTCTATGTATTCTATTTCCAGGACTGGAACTGCTCCGGGCGATGTGCCTTCCGGGGACCGGGGTCTACATTCTCCATGGGGACTAACAAAGAATACTCCACACAAGTTTTTCTCGGCTTTAGTAAGTACAATTCTCAAGTATCAGCATATACTCATACTCATGACCCACCATGAATAACGAATTAAAAATAATCTCACATAATGTTAAAGGGTTGAATACCCACCAAAAGCGTAAGATGGCCCTCCAATACTATAGAAATCCTAATCCAGATATTGTAATGCTGCAGGAGACACACTTCAAATGAGGAAAAGAACCCAAATATTGGGGAAAGAAATATCCAATTCAATATTTTGCATCAACCTCAGCAAAGAAGGCCGGGGTGGCAATACTATTGAATAAACAGCTAGGGTTTATTGAAGAATCATGTAGAAGAGATCCACAGGGCAGATTCATAATCCTCAACGGCACTTTACAAAACACTAAAATAACATTGGTTAATGTATATGTACCAAATATACTACAAAAAATCTTTTTACAACAACTAATAAAATAACTGAAAATGCTGCTGGAATACTAATTATGATGGGTGATTTTAATATAGCTATCGGGACAGAGTTGCTGTCAGTGAAGGAGCGGCTGCGAGCGGAGCGGAGCGAAGGTAAGTTCCAGGTCCCCCGAGCGTACTATTATTCACAGGGAGGTGAGAATAAGCGTTCTCACCTCCCTGTGAATAATAGAAACGAATGGCAAATAATTGGTTTTCCGAATTATGAGAGTTTAGTGTCCCTTTAACTTCTTTCCTAAAGGCTTGCGGTGTGCTGGATGGATGGAGAATTTTACACCCCACTGATAGAGAGTATACCTTTTTCTCACCGGTACATTCACTTTTTACAAGGCTAGATTACGCATTTTTAGCTCCACAATTGCTACCTCACTCCCCAGATATCCATCTCTCGGAAATATCATGGTCAGACCATGCATATGTACAGCTCACAATCCAAAACCTGATGAAAGCAAAACCTCCACCTCATTGGCGTATAAACGAGACAATGCTTTCTCGGGAAAAAAGATGTAAACATAATACAAAAAGCCATGGAAGAATGTTTTGAAATAAACACAACTCCTGAGCTCTCTCCTTCAATAATATGGGCAGCACATAAGACGGTAATAAGAGGGAAATTGATTCAAATGGGAGCTAAACAGAAAAAAACAAAGGAATAAACAGATACTAGATCTCCTAGAATCAATACATAACAGAAGTAAAAAACTGAGTAGAGATTGGTCGGATGAAGAGGCAGAACTTCTAAAAAAACAAAAACAAGAACTATCTAATATAATCACAGAGAAAGCAATGAGATTCACAAACCAAAAATTCTACTATAAAAGCAATAAACCGGACACTATGCTTGCTAACAAATTAAATCATAAAATGACAGCTAATGCATTTCTTCCTATCAGAGACAAACAAGGCAAATTACATTATGATCCACAATGGATAGCAAACCAATTTGCTGAGTACTACCAACAATTTGTATAACGGACAAACAATAAAACATACGGAAACAACACCAGCCCAAATATCGCAATTTTTACAACATATAGATCTCCCCACAATATCAACAGAAACTGAAATTGCTAACACATATAACAGAGGAGGAAATAAAGGAGGTAATTAAGGAATTTAAAGTCCCCAAGGCCAGATGGCTTTACAGCCCTATATTACAGGAATTTCACAAAAGAACCACTCCCACACCTCACCAAATTCTATAATAATGGGAACACGATTTGCCACAATATGCAAATTTGTTTATGGCAAATTTAGAAGAAAACTTTCTTTCAACATGCCCCATCAGACCCATGGCCTACTTCCGCTATATAGACGACATTCTGATCATCTGGACTGCAAGCGAAGAAGACCTATTGCACTTCCACCAAATATACCATGATTTCCACCCCACCATTAAACTCAAAATGAACCATTCACCTACCGAAATAAGCTTTCTGGAGACCATAATACAGATTAAAGGAAACACAATACAAACATCCATCTATCGCAAACCTACAGACCGACCCACATACCTCAGTAATGACAGTTTTCACCCTAAACACATAAAGAACTCCATTATCTACAGCCAGGGTATAAGATATAACAGGATTTGCTCTGATTCTACAGACAGAAGTCTGCACCTGGAACAGCTCAAAAAAGATTTTACAAAACAGGGATACAGTCAGTCCATTACAGAAACACAGATCAAGAAAGCAACCAGCATCTCCAGAAACAACCTGCTACAATACAAACATATCCAAAAGGAGGACCGTATCCCACTGGTTGTTACATACCACCCCAAATGGAAATACTACACATCGCCAAGAAACGCCAACTCATTTTACAAAAGGACGACAGATTACTAGAAATATTCCCAGACCCCCCTCTCTTAGCTTACCGACAACCACCCAACTTAAAACAACTGCTTGTAAAAAGTTCCTTAACAGGCCCCACACAAAATGGAACATCTGCCTGTTTGCAGAAAAAGTGTGAAACCTGCCAGTACATCCACACTGGAGACAGGATACCAATACCAGGAACCCAACATAGGTTTGAAATAAAGGGAACCTTTTCCTGCAAATCATCCAATGTGGTATACCTGATTTTATGTTCTAGGTGCCCCTCAGGACTATATGAAGGAGAGACTGGACAGACCCTGAGGCAAAGGATGAACTCTTATAGATTCACAATTAACAACAATAAACGAGATGTCCCTGTGGGTGCCCATTTCTGCAGCCAAGGACACAGCCTGAAAGACCTAAAAGTCACAGTGCTCATGGGAAATTTCAGATCCCAAAAGGAGTGGTTATAATGGGAATGTAAACTTATACAAAAATTTGGGACTCTGGACTCAACAAAGATCTAAACTTTATGTGTCACTATGTTTCTAATCTTAATTTCATGTAGAGTTAATCAGACTAAATTCCTCTAAACCACCCAAACCCATAAATATATCATTTATACCAGACCCTCCATGGACACTAGAGGTGAAGTGTATCTGATTGTTTGTTTAACCCTTGCTAATTCTTTTATTACTGCGTGTGATCATTGAATGTGCATTTACTGTTTTATTTACGACAGCCATTGCCAATCAGGCATGGGGGCAAAAGATAACATCTGTGTAATGTCAGAAAGTCTTTGTTCTAGTATGTATAAAATCAGAGAAACACCTTCTTATAACAGAAGGCATCTTGCAGTCTCATGCTATATGAATAGCATTTCCCACAAAGCCTAAGAAACAAGAAGTTATTTCTTACTCCCATGTTTCCCAGAGAAGGGGCGGAGATATGCAAAACACTCCTTTATGTCCCTTAGCTAATGCATGTGTCCAGAACCGCTGGCTAATAACATGCAGTAAAGCTTAATATACAGAGCCAATCATCTTACCTGTAGACACGACGTGTTTCGATCTTGTTCGATCTCGTCAGTGCAAGATACAGATTCATGGCTCTATGGGGTAGGACTTGGGCGTACAGTAGAAAAGGCAGCTAGAAAGCTTAGGGAGAGTGGGGCCAAAAGAAGCAAAAAGCCCTTCACTGAGCATAAAAGCAGAGAAACACCTTCTTATAACAGAACGCATCTTGCAGTCTCATGCTATAAATAGCATCACCCACAAAGCCTAAGAAACAAGAAGTAATTTCTTACTCCCATGTTTCCCAGAGTAAGGGGCGGAGAAAAGCTGCCTTTTCTACTGTATGCCCAAGTCCTACCCCATAGAGCCATGAATCTGTATCTTGCACTGACGAGATCTAACAAGATCGAAACACGTCGTGTCTGCAGGTCAAATGATTGGCTCTATATATTAAAGGGCATATCCACCCTTTATAAAAACTTTTGTGACAAAGCAGGGGATACCCTCCCATCCCCAAACGCTATATTCATTAATCTAAAATCGTTTTCAATCTCTACTTACACCTCCTCAATCCTATGCTGTTCTGGTCCAGCTCCCCTGCCTGCCGGAACTGCAAGCAGGGGGCCGGACCGGCAGCCGCGGCTGTGATTGGCTGAGAGGCAGCCAATCACAGCCATGGCTGACTTCACTGTAGACAGCGCAGGATCGAGGAGTTGTAAGTAGAGATTGACAATGATTTTAGAGCAATGAATATAGCGGTTGGGGGTGGAAGGGTATCCCCTGCTTTGTCACAAAAGCTTTTAAAGCTGAATTACTTCTTGGAATGGAGTGATCGGGAGGGAGAGGGGGGGAAAAGGCTCTGAGCATAACTCATACCTTGATGAGGCTAGCCAGGATACAGGCACAGGAAGAGGCACTGACAGCTCCTACCCAGCAGTTTCCTGCACTTTAAAGAGGCAGAACAGGAGAACCACAAGGAGCATGGATGTAAGGTAAGGATTTTTTTCTTTTGTACAGTAGGGCCAGTAGTTGGTAAAATTTTAGTTTGGGGGGTGGACATGCCCTTTAAGCTTTATTGCATGTTATTAGCCAGCGGTTCTGGACACATGCATTAGCTAAGGGACATAAAGCAGTGTTTTGCATATCACCGCCCCTTACTCTGGGAAACATGGGAGTACGAAATTACTTCTTGTTTCTTAGGCTTTGTGGGCAATGCTATTCATATAGCATGAGACGGCAAGATGCCTTGTGTTATAAGAAGGTGCTTTTATGCTCAGTGAAGTGCTTTTTGCTTCTTTTGACTCTCCCTAAGCTTTCTAGCTGCCTTTTCTTCTAGTATGTATAAAATAGAGTGCTTTACAAGATTCAGTATTGTATCATGCCTGAGGAAGAAGCCTAGTGCTCCTAAAGCTTGCATTTTCAATCATTTTAGTTTCAATCAATAAAAGGTATTATTTTTTATCCAAGATGTCTTTACTTTCATCTATGACTAACACGGTACAATTCTCTACTACTACAAATTCTATAATGCAATTCTCCAGGGTAAAGACTCATTCCCACCTGATATGCTGGAGAGTAACAGTGGTGATCCCTAAACCGAACAGGGACACCACACAGGTTACAAATTATCGCCCAATATCTCTAATAAATGTGGATCTAAATATTTTCACGAAAATTCTGGCCAATAGAATCAAAACAACACTACCATCTATTATTAATTATGATCAAACGGGTTTCATACTGGGTCGACAGACCACTGATGGTATTAGAAAAGCATTAACGGTACTCCAATCGGCCCTGTCGGGGAACACCCTCTCAATGTTTTTATCTTTGGATGTAGAAAAAGCTTTCGACAGGGTCGATTGGACATACTTATCCCTAACTTTGGAAAAATTTGGATTCCCCACGTTATTAACACAGGCTATTCTAAGACTCTATAACTACCCGAAAGCAAGAATTAGAAATATGGGATACGCTTCTAAATACATCACCATTGGTAACGGCACGAGACATGGATGCCCGCTATCTCCCCTCCTTTTTGCCCTCTGTATGGAAACCTTAGCAGAGGGTAATATTCAAATAGTGGTCCCTGAGGGCAGGGAGGCAGGGCCCCTGGTTTTCTAGTGCTCATGTTGTTGCACCATCAAATGCCAACAAAATATAGTGAAGACTCTGGGCATTCAAGCTGCAAATAGGTTTATTAGTGCAATATGCACTACATGTTTCGGGTGTAAAACCCTTTTCTCAAGTGTACCAACCACAAGTGAACATTGAATTTACCAAGTAGAACAGGAAGTGAGGTCAAAGCCCCACCAAGTAGAACAGGAAGTGAGGTCAAAGCTCCACCTCCAACAATAGATAGTATTACCAGGAAGTGAACACAATATCTTATCCCCTAAGTTCAAGCAAAACAAGTGGTGAGGACCAAACAAGTCCACCCATCTAGTGCATATGTGACATCACGCATAAAAGGTAGAATCCCATGACTCCACAGGGGTCTTGGTGGCTCATGGGTAATAAGTCCTTCCTTGGTAGTCCATTCTTTAGACTGGTCATTACCAGTAAACAAAGTTTGACACAAGTAGAAAGCCCCACACATTGCCCACTTAGGGCCTATGGAGAAACATGAATTTGTAAAGGGCAACTGGTATGGCATATCCAAACACAGTATGGGGCATTGATGAAGTCCATCAGAGGATGTGCATTGCATCCAAAAAGGCAAATAGAAATATACAAAAATAGAGGCAAAACATTCAAGGAAATATGTCTGCATAAGTAACTGTAACAGTAGCCGTATCATAACTATTGTATGTAGGCTTACCCACTATGAAACAGACTGTCATAAGCAGACTTTTCAATATCTGAAAAGAAACAAAGAGAGCGAATTAGAATTGAATCACTTTTAGTTAAAGCAGGCAATATTGACATTATCTTTTAAACCCATCGGTTTAAGCGTGTTTAGTCTCTTAATCCTCAAAGTTTCCCTTTGTAGCAGGGATTTGGTGATGTCTCCACCACGGGGATGAGGTTTGATTGTTTCCAGGATAAGCCATTTAAGTTGAGCGTGGCTATGACCTGACTCAAAGAAATGTCTGGAGACAGTGGTATCTGAATATGTATCTGGTTTAAAGTTGCAGATGTAACCCCTGTGTTCACTAATTATATGCTTAATGCTACGTTATACCTCACCGACATGAACTCACCCACATATCCTCATTGTACCAACTGTTATTTTATACACCTTACTTTAAGCTAGACACAGCCAACAAATAAGCAATTTATTTAATCAACAGGGAATTCTAATGGAATGGGAAGTAGCAGTCCAAAAGTTTAAACTACCACCAAACCATTGGTTCTCATATATACGAATTCTACACTATATCAGATCCACACTAACTAAAAGTAACAATGTTACTCCCACTCACTTTTAAGTTCTCATTAGAAAGTCCCAATCAACAAATAAATCTATCTCCCAATTGTATAAACTAACAGGTTTATTCAATAAAAGTTCTTATCTTTAAAAATGGTGCTAATTTTGCCCCAACCAATCAGATGTTAGCTTTCAAATGTTAAAAAAGATCTGATTGGTTGGGGCAAAATTAGCACCATTTTTAACGATAAGAACTTTTATTGAATCTCTGCATAAATCTCTCTCATCCTCAAAATGGGAGTTGAGATTAAATCAAGAGTTGGATAAAGCCCAGTGGGTCTCTATCTATAAATTCTCAGCAATTTGCTCCAAAAACATAATAGTAAAGGAAAAAACATATAAAATGTTATCTGACTGGTATGTCACGCCGGACTTTTTACATAAAATCAACCCTGCCTTATAAAATTTATGTTTTAGGGGATGTGGCCAAATAGCTGATCAGCTGCACTGCTGGTGGACATGCCCTGAAAAAATTTGGGACCAATGCTCCATTATACAACAAGACACATTTGCAACAAATATTCAACTTTCACCATTCACGGCTCTATTTAATCTCCCCATGAAAAATATGAATAGACAAGATAACCTCTTGTCTTGACATATCTGCTCCGCAACAAGAAGCATTATAGCTAGTACTTGGAAGTGAGGAGAACTAACAAAAGCAATATTAACTGCAAAAATATGGTGGATACATGATAATGAGTATACAGCACATGTACTTACAAATAATCTTAAAAAATGGAGTAAAGTCTGGGATATATGGATATTACGAACCCCCCCAAAGCCAAAAATGTAATTGCACGGACCGATGGTCCCCCTCGGCAGTGCCGCCCGTAGCTGTTAAAAGGAGCAAACTACGAATGAAGACAGTGAACCTACCCGAAATCCCAAAAGAATCACAAGAACAATTATATTGAACATGAACAACTTTATTATTAAAAACTGTATTGATAAAGAACAATTCAGTATAGTAATCAATTTAAACATTGTTATTGAAAGTATTATGTAAAATGTGTAATATATGGAAATGAAAATTTAATAAAAATTTATTGAACAAAAAAAAGAAGCAACCCTACTCTAAAGGCTGGGTGCACACATGCAGATTTTTTTGGCCCAGTCGACCGATACTTCTGCATATCGGTAGATTGGGCGAAAAAATCTGCTTCTTTTGCCCGCTGCCATGACCAATGTCGGTCACCCGTTTGTCCAGATTGGATGAACGCGTGATTGGACGTATTGGTAAATTACGGCCGATTGTGCTGCCCCCTATGGGACTACACAATCGGTTGCGTGAACTGTCGGCCACGGACGCTATTGCTGTGGCCCACAGGCATTGGTTCCAGCCGTGCACTCGCTTATAGGGAATGCTTGGTCAGGACAAAATATCCCTTTGTATGTAACCAGCCTTATATCCCATACTTCCCCTGGTAACCCTTTTAAAACCACCTTCTTTCTCCAATAAATCTGTTCTATTTCCACCCCAGAATTCTTTGTCTCTTTTGCATGTTATTAGACTTATACTGGCACTTGCACTTAACCTACATAGGGTATACTCTTTATCTAGTATCTTTGACTGCTTTTCTATAAAGAGTTGAAGACTAGTATAACTTTTAGCACAAGTACAAAAATGTGCAAACCAAGCGACATTATTAGAGAATAAAAATATTAGTCACAGTGAAAATTTGCAAACAACAGAAATATCATGGTGATAATCGAGTGTAATTAGCCTTACAGTTAACAAATGACTATAGATATACCATTCATTCCATAAAAAAATATTCCTGGCCACAATTTACTCGGTATACAGTAAATTACACACAAAAACTTTTTGTTGCTTTATGAGCATGATAAAATACATCAGGAGTCCTAAGGCTATGTACGCGTGGTCTGATATTTCGGCGCGATCGATTAGCGGTTGGTCAAACCAAAATATCCACTGTTACTTAATTCCACAATTCCACCAATTGTGTTCAATTCCAGCAATTTTGTGCATTAGAAAAATGCAGCAGATCACAACACACCTAGTTCCTTGAATTACAGTTTCAGCTTTTTTAGTGCTTTTTATAGCCAACAAATAGCTGCTCTTAATGTCAATCAACAAAAAGACTGATTGGGATTTATGTATAACTGCAAATGCAATATAAAAAGGGAATGTCCACCCCCAAGAGGACATCCTCCAAACCCGTTTCTAGCCATTTTAGTGCCCTAGGCGCCCTGCCACCTACGTGCGCCCTCCCCATTAAAAAAAATAAACTTGGCCTGTCAAACTACAGCTGGGTTTCTTTTTGACACACTCCATTGCTACTGTTCTTTATAGTGGAACACTTTACTAGTTGGTAAGAGGCACATGCTGTACCAAGTGAGGCGGACATGTATACATTTGTGTGTATGCAGCAACACTGGCCACTAATGAAATACTGATTGGAAGGACAGGATAGGTTTCAGTGGATGGGGGCCACTGATTAAAAGTCTGCAGCAGCTTTTACCTGGCATTTTAGAACTGCTCTCCTCAGTACTTTTAGCTGAGCTGATCCTCCCCCCTCCTTCCTTCAGTTCATTTGCAACATTTGTTGCGAAGTAGAGTGTGTGGAGTTAAGGCTCTCTACTAAATACAATGTTACAAATTACAGCTAAACAGAGCCTAAAAAACGGACCTGGTCCCTCTTCTCTTTGTGTCTCTCTTTCATGGCTTTATGAGCTACTCACGAGCTTACACATCCAAGCTTCTTCCAAAAATGTAGGGTAAGTTTTGTAAAAATAGGGTTTCAGGGGGTCCGGCTTTTGAGGAAATATGTTTTTCTGGGGGGGTGACTGGACATGCTTTTTAAATCCATGAAGCAATCTGAGTAATTGCAGACAAATTCCAGTTGAAAGTCCCTAATTTTCACTGTAGTTTCCCTATTTAAAGCTGTGTGCACATTTTTGATCAGTTCTTGTATTGATAATTTGCACAATAATGCACGAGATTGAGCCAAGTATGGCTAGCTTTAGCAGACACTGCTTAGACTTACTAAGTCTATTTTCCATATTAACTCCCAAGTCCTCTATTTAGGACTCTATTGAGTCAACTCCTAGTACTATTTATTTACAGTATAACTATTTATACTATTTATAGTATTACTAGCATTTATGTTGTTTTTACCCAAATACATAATTGCATCTCTCAACATTAAAATTTTAAATTTTATATTTTGTTGGCCCATTCCCAAGTCTATTTAAAGCAGTTTGTAAGGTGGAATCACCTTTCACTAAGCCTATTGTCCTGCACATTTTAGTGTCTTTAGCAAACACAGATATAGTACTCTCAATACCTAACACTAGATCATTTAAAAATAGGTTAAAACTTTCATAAGATATGGTCTGTGGCTCTGCAGTACCTACACTTCACATTTATCAGAGTGCGTAAGACTAAACCCAATTTGTACATTTATATTATTCTGTATATTAATGACTCAAGAACTAAACAATGAGTTGGGACTACCACCTCTCTCCTTGGACTAAAGGCAAAGAAGAAGACACTGACACAATGTCATTTACAGTTAGATTTAGATTAATAAAATGTTAATGTTAAAACACTATTATAACTGTATGGATGTATTTATTATTACAAATTTGTACAAAAAAAACCTATTGAACAATAAAAATAGGATAAAGAGCACCAGATCCAGGACAAACGCCTGAGAAACAAAGTTCTCAATTTAAGTACAAATAGAAAGGCTAAGACCACTGTTCCTTAACCTTATGTGATATACAGTATAAAAGGCTTTTCCAAAATCCAAATAAATCACATAGTAGCATAGTAATTGAGGTTGAATAAAGATAAACGTCCACCCTCCTGTTTAACCGTACCTAACAGTTGATCTATAGGAAGGCAAAAAAACAGCTAAAAGGGGGGAGGTATTCCTTCCTGACTCCAAATGGCAATGGGAAAGTATCCCTGGAACAACCAGAACTGCGGTATATTTGTTAATACCGGTAAATCTCAATGTTTTTTATTTTTGAAACTTATCTAGCCCATTTTTAAAGCTATTCAGTAAACTTGCCATTACCACATCTGCTGGAAGAAAGTTCCACAGAAGATGAAACTTCTTTTCTTCCAATATTAACGGATGTCCACGTGTCCTCTGATATGACCGATTAGTAAACAATGCTTTAGAGAGTTTACTGTATGTCCCATTAAAGGGCATGTCCATCCCCAAAACTATAACATTAGCATTAACAGCCAACATCCTGCTTGGTAACATGGCACTTACAGTTTTTAAGAAAGATCTCTGGGTGCTGAGGATGTACACTGCAAAGATGCAAAAAACGAACACCAGGAGGCAGAGATGGACGGAAAGGCAACCGTCTTGTAACTCGCATTGACGAGGGTTCGCACATGCGCATTGGCGCGTATTGCACAAATACGCAAACTTTCCTTGTCTCCCTCACTCTCGGCCGCGCGCTTAAGAGGCTGAATGTCCGTAGGAACGAGACTTCTCTTCCGCGTCTCTTCCGCATTACGCACTGAAGAGGCGGGGGGGCACACGGAAATGGAGAGATGAGAGTTCAGCCGCGAGACTTGAATGTGCAAAGGCGCGTGCACGAAGTTGATTGACATGAATGGGGGAGCCAGGCCGCATTTTTACAAACATGAAGAACGGGCAAAGGAATCTATTTTTGGAAAAACGGTTTTGGCGACTCGGGAGGGTGAGTGCTTAGGAACTTATTGGTGAAAAGTCATTTTTGGGGGTGGACATGCCCTTTAATATATTTGTATAAAGTGATCATATCCCCACACAAATGTTGCTTCTCTAATGTAAACAGTCCTAACTTGACTAATCTGCCTGCATTTTCAAGCCCCTCCATTCCCCTTAATTTAGTTGCCCTTCTCTGAACTGGTTCCATTTCCAAGATGTCCCTTTTGTATATGGGATTCCAAAAATGCACCGCATATTCCAAATGAGGCCTTACCAGTGCCTTGTGAAGAGGGAGAATAATATTTTTTTCTCTTGAATCTATTCCCCTCTTTATACATGACAATATCTTGATATCTCTAGCCATTGCTAAGTCTGTTATCTACCAGAACCCCCAAATCTTTTTCCAGTAGAGATTCATTTAACACAGTTATTTACGGTGTAGGTGGGACCAGGATTGTTAAACCCCAAATGCATCACCTTACATTTATCAACATTGAATCTCATCTGCCATTCTGCTGCCCATTTTGATAATCTATCTAGGTCAGCTTGCAACAATTTCACATCATTTGAAGTTTCCAAAGCTCTGCATAGTTTAGTTTCATCAGCAAAGACAGAGACCTTGCTCTCAATGCCCCCTTCTAAGTCATTTATAAACAGATTAAAAAGAAGTGGCCCCAGTGGAACCCTGAGGCCAGTGCCCCAGTTCAGAGATGCAGTGCCCCCCACAGTGCTCCCCTTCCAAACTACACCTGATTTTCCAATATCTTGTGGTGTTCGGCCGGGCAGTGTAAGTTTTAAATAAAGTTTGTTTTAAAAAAAAAAGTTCCCCTTTTTAAAAGAAACAAACTTTAATAAGACTTAACAGCAGGAAGTGGAGTTCCGTACAGGACAGGGGCCAGTATGCCAAATTAGAAGTTTGTAACATCCTCTCTCGTCTCTCTGATCAGAGCAGCAGCAGTTGGAGACCAGAATATGTGACAGTGTAAGCAGGCAGCAGCTGGACACTACCATCACTCACAGCAATGCAAGGTGCAAGCACTGTATGCAGAGGAAGTAATGTTTTGAGGGTTTTTTTTTAAAAAATATATCTATTTCTCTATCTATTTATCATCTATCTACTATATATCTATCTATCTATTTCTCTATCTGCTGTCTGTCTGTCTATTTCTCTATTTATCTATCTACTATATATCTCCCTATCAATCTGTTTCTCTATTTACTGTCTGTCAGTCTATCTATCATCTATCTATCTACTATATATCTATCTATCTCTCTATCTACTGTATGTCTGTCTGTCTATTTATCTATCTATCTACTATATATCTATCTATTTCTCTATCTACTATATCTATCTATTTCTCTGTCTATCTATCTCTCTATTTCTCTATCGTCTGTCTCTGTCTGTCTATATATTTCTCTATCTACTATATATCTATTTCTCTATCTACTGTCTGTCTGTTTGTCTATATATTTCTCTATCATCTGTTTATCTCCATATCTATCTATCTATCTCCATATCTATCTAACTACTATATACTCTCTAGCTCTCTATCTACCTATCTCTATCTATTTCTCTATCATTATTTATCTCCATCTCTATCTCTCTATTTATCTGTCTATCTATCTATTACTTTTTCATCTATTTCTCCATATCTATCAATTTATCTCTATCTATCTATTTCTCTATCTCTCTATATGTCTATATCTATCATCTATTTATCTCCATATCTCTCTCTCTCTCTTTCTATATCTCTCTATATATTTCTCTATCTATTTCTCTATGTCTGTCTGTCTATCTATTTCCACATCTATCTATCTATTATTTGCCTATCTATCCGACAGAAAATAAGATAGATATAGACAGACAGAGAAAGAAGAGAGATACATATATAGACTGGACAGACAGATAGAAAGACAGACAGAAATAGAAATACAGATATATATAGATGGACAGACAGTGGCATTGCCCTGTATGTAGCCAGGCAATGCTTCAACTTCTGTAGTAGATTAATTCTATAAATGTCTCAGTTAAAAACACCTACAGTTTAACTGTAAGGTGTGAAATGGCTGTTTTGTGTACCTTACATTATACTGACAAAGATTTTTGGTGTTTTTTAATGTGCCCCATTCGTTAGCCTTTGTGCCCATGTTGTGCCCCAGGAAAACTCTGGAGCTAGAGCCGCCACTGCCTGAGGCACTCCATTTAGAACTTTAACCCTCATAGAGGTTTATCCATTGACCACCACTCTCTGTTTGCGATCCAATAACTAATTATCCATGTTCAAATGTTTTTTTTTTGGCCAACAGTCCTCAGTTTATTCATTAGTCGCCTATGCGGCACAGTATCTACTGCTATGCCAGAATCTTGCTCAATTTTTCTGGCACAATCAATTTCTCATAAATCCATGTTGGCTGCTACTAATAAGATCAGTCCTGTACACAAAGTCAAGGATATGATCCCGTAACAAACAACCACTGATGTTCGGCTTACAGGTCTATAGTTACCAGGTTGGGAACGACAAATTTTTTTGAATATTGGTATTACATTTTTTTTTTCCAATCCAGTGGCACATCACCAGACAAAAGGGAATCTGAAAAGATAAGAAACAGTAGTCTACAGTCCCACCTTCCGATCTTAAATCCTTACAAACAGCTATCCGAACCTTCGTCTGGAATAACAAAAAACCCAGAATCTCAGAAGCAATACTACAACGCAACAGAACACAGGGAGGACTATCCCTACCCTCCCTTAAACAATACTATCAGGCAGCCCGCCTAGCCCAA
>JAACNH010002276.1:0-42654 GCA_019447015.1 Hymenochirus boettgeri
ACTTTAACAGACCTCTGACCGCAACGCAGCTTTCAACAAAACCAATTCAAACTCACGGTGGTTAGCTAGCCACAAATTCTGGTAACTTTGGGGGGGCAACACAATGAGGATTCAGGATAACACCAAACTTCCACTGTGAGCAATATCGATCAAAAACTTACCTTTAACGCATATCGCACAACTTCTCTGTAAGGCATATGGCACCAACTTACCTTTTTAGCGCATGTCACATCCAAATTCTGCCTTTGCATGTTCACACCAATTCCCTTTTAGCGCGTATCGCATCAACTCCCCCTTAGCACATATAGTCACAACTTCCTCTCAACCGTATCGAACACTTCCCCGTTCGCACGTTTAACACTGTGGTACAAATTCTCACATTAATTATTTTTACTGCAATCGATCAAAATTTAAATATTGATACACAATGTCCCCCAAAAAAATACCTGGGAAAAGAAAGGGGAGTGGATAAAGAGTGATGTTGTTTTTTTTTTCTGGCCTTTTGTTTGTGGGACGAGTGACACAAGGCGAAGTAATAAAATGAGCCGTTACAGTGCAGTGTATTGCAGTGAGACAGCTCAATCCCTTCACAGTTCTTAGTTCCTTAGTATAAAATGGGCATTTAACTTGTTCTGTACATATTACATTTTCGCTAGCGACTGTGAATCTCCATTGGTAGCTGCCTGCCCAACACCAAGTACAATCTTGACTGTGGGGCGCGATACCAAAAGTGAGCAGTAGGTGAACTAAGTGTGTGGTCACATGAACATTGTGATATCACATGGTCTGCTGCTCTGTGATTGACAGATCTATCCCCGATCAACCAACAACAAAACAATATGGAAGCAAAGCATTGTACTGCCATGAATAATCTGTGTGACATTTGGAAATAACTTGATTCACTCGATTCACCACCAGATGGCAGCACACAGGTTAATAACTTAAGAAAATGTTGGACCAAAGGGGGTCCGGAAGGCATTTTTTAAAGTTGTAAAGTAGCCTATGCTTTTCCCAAGTCCTTATTACATAAGTGTACAAGTCTCATGAAAATTGTCCCAGCGTTTGGAAGTTTATCTGGAAACATACAAACACCCATACCCACACATACATTGATTTTATATATATACTGTAGTGCGGTGTTTCACAGTGAGTGTTCCATACCATTAAATATAGACAATCCAGTGTTCCACAGTTGAGGGTCCATTACAGATATATTACAATAGCCATTATAACATGCCATTATACAATTTACATGCAGTGTGCCAAAACTATTATTATATAACAATGCAGTGTTCCACAGTGAGTGTCCATACCATTATATATATATATATATACGATGCAGTATTCCACAAGTGAGTGTTCCATACAGTAGAGTCAGGGATGGAGCACAAGGGATGAACACAAATGGTCAGTCCGCGGCGGAGGACAATGAGGTAGCAAAGTCTAGTCAGGCAAGAGGTTCAGGACAGGCGGCAAACAAATGTACGGAAGCCAGGCAGGAATCGGTACAGGGATAAACTAGATCAGGATCACGCCACGAGCAAGGGTAAACGAAAGCTATAACGGGTAGAAGGGGAGAGGATGAAGGAGAATTAAAGGGAAGCATAACCAAAAGGAACCGGAAGCAGAGAAGGGCCCAATAGAAAACAGATTATAGGAAATCATGGGCACAAATGCCGCATGAACAGGGTATGTTGCTTTACCATTACATATAAGTGCAGTGTTCCAAGTATGTAGCATTCCGTACCATTACATATACAGTGGCAGTGTTCCACAGAATGTAGCATTCCGTCCATTACATATACAGTGCAGTGTTCCACAGTACTGGTCCACCACCGAACTTAAATTATGGCTCTTAATAGAAAACATCACCCCCAAACACAAAAAGGGTAGCAATACAATTTCCTTAAAGAGTCTCTAAAGAAGTTAGTCTGCCCTAGAGAGAAACTCGTGGGTGGAAAGCCACCAGTCTTGGCGAATGACTGCATTTTCTACCCAGGATTCTCCTTTTAGCAGGTGTAAAGCCACTTTTAGAGAAGGCACAAAGGGGGGAAACTAATGGCCGCTAATTAACTTTAGTTAGGGCATTGAGGGAAGTGTTTTATATGTGGTCCACTAGTATGGAAATGAGGATTTTTAGTTGGTATTGCTATTTAAGCATTTGTAACATACCTTTTGTTTTAGGAAGCATTGCTGCAAATGCAAGTTACTCTCTGATCTGAGTCAACTAATATTAATCTTCCCCTATTCAGAATAGGTATAAAAGTACAGCAGACCTGTTTCGTACACTGAAAACTGTTGTAACACAGAAAATCTAATGATCAGGTAGCCATGCCCAGTGTGATAGAAACTGCAGCAATCAAGTCTTAATCTCCCAGTGTTTCCTTTGCAAGGAAGAATAAGAATACGGTTGATAATGGATTTGAGATCGCAATTACTGCATGTAAAATCTGTTATAAGGCAGGAAAACATACAGAGAAGATGGGGAGCTGTCTAGGGGTGAATGCATAATCTTTAATATGCACACACATCCACATGGGTACTTTAAGACATCCAGTTTTTTAATTATACTGTGGTGGGTTTGTTACGTACTTTTGAAGATTGGTTTTATTTTTTAAATGGCCCTAAACCAAAATTGGAAACTAGTGGTAGAGGCCACTAGTTCTACCTGTTGCGTGTTGTGAGAGCTCTTCCTGCCTAGATATAGAATAATGTCAGCAGGGGCTCGGCGGCAGTCATTAGAAAAAGTAGCTAAATTTCCTTTAAAGATAGAAACCACCCATTGGGTAGAAAAAGAAAACACCCAAACCCCACTTTCGTTTGCCACAATTCGCTCTGTGATGCTCTGGCGTTCCACAATAACCGCGAATAGCACGATCACTGCTGCTGTTGCTCGCCTTCGAAAACGTCACACCACATAGCAGTTTGTATAAACACAGGGCCCTAGTACGTCCTATATTTTCACAAGGATAGCAGGAGCAGCAGGGCCAGGCAGCGGGGGGACCGGTCTTTGTGTAAAGTATCTCAGAGGCATCTTGGGGGTTAAAAAAACAAACAAACAAAGGTTTGGGGGTTCTGTAGTTCCTATAGGTAAATTATATTTATGTCTGGACATAAAAGGTAATGTCCAACATAAAAATAAAATTTCAACATGTAGAGAGCACTAGTCTACCACCAACCACTAGGTTTGTTTGAAAAATAGGTTGAAGACACTCTATTTACAATTTTTTGATCCCCCGACACTATAAACTTGCCCTCTGCTTGCCGTGGAACTGCAAGACAGGGGGCGGACAGAAGCGTGTCTCTGATCACAGATGCGGCTGCCGAAATTACAGAAACGGGGGAAGGAATGAATGATTTTGAGTTCGCAGATTTTTTTTCACAAACGGATACAGCAGTTGGGTGGGCAAGGGTGCCTTACAATATGCTTAGAGTTTTTAGAGGTAGGTCACACAGCAGCAAAGAGGGCTCCAGAGGGATGGAGGGGGGGGGGGGAAGACTCCCTGCAACATGCCCTCAGAGGACAAGGAGGAGGCAAAAATCTTTTGCACAGAAGACAAGCTCCTATTATTCAGTTTCCTGGACTTAAACACAGGAAACTGCAGGAGAAACATTTAGGCAGAGAGTAGGTAAGGATTTTTAACACTCCACAGTGGGGCTAGTATGGGGTTAAATTTATTTGGGGGGGTAGACATGCTCTTTAAAGGATGAATTATAATGAACAGACTACTTGTCTGATCCTCCCACAGTTCATTGTCACTGACAAAAATTCTCCCATTCTCTAACACTGGAGAGGATATGTCAATGAAAAAATAAAAAAAATTTTGCTCTCTGTGTCCAATAATTACAGAATATTTTTAAGCACAAGTTCAGTTCAGCGGTTCTTTAATCAACTCTTAGTTATCGGTCTACTAATCTAAATTAAAGACAGAGATAAATAAGAAAAAAAAACCAAATCCTCCTGCCTGTATAGAATTCAAAATGGTAATAGATATTACCTTCTGTTACAAGCCAGCCTTTTTCTCTGGTGTGTGCTGAGCTTTTGGTGTAGCTTGCGCTGTTCAAGTTTTCCAATACTTCTCCAATTCTGTTTTACTCTTAGAACTTAACCTTTGGCTCTGCCCAGAGGAGATCTACTTGGCGCTCTCACTACATGTCCGGCTCTAAAAAAAACCCAACATGTCCTAAATCCCAAACAGTTATGTGATGGCTTGTCAAGATAACCTTTTCCAAATAGAAACAACATCAGGAGATCACTAAAAGTTCTATGTTAAAAAATGGGGCTAATTTTAGCCCAACCAATCAGATGTTAGCTTTGAAATGTTAAATAGGCTCTGAAATTGGTTGGGGCAAAAATTTAGCCCCATTTTTAACTGTAAGAACTTTAATTAAATTCCTGATAATTTTTAGCTATTGTGCACCTTTAGTTTGTGCCATTTAAGTTGTCCAATCCATAAAAATTTTATAAATCAATTAAAAACTTAGATTTCATTGGTGGTGAAAAGAAGCACCAAAACTTTTCATGAGGGGGAGTTAATCTGGCCATTACAAACAGACCCACATTAGGCAGATTATGGTGGGATTTGCTTCTGTTATCAGGGTGGTGCATGTGACCAAATGACAGCCACTCTTTGCTGGACAAACTAGCCACCATCGGTATTGCAGATCATTGGGTTCAGAGGGGAAAACATTCATCACCCAGTATCAGCTCCCCTTTTTAAGTAAAGGAGATACGATTTAAAGCCAATCAGCCAGGTTAATCACATTATATTCAAAAAATTTAGTTGGGCCCCAGGCACACTAGTGGCAATGGATCAGTTAATGTTGCAGGTGCAAGATAAGTAAATCCTATACTCTAGGACTCAGCTAAAGTTATGAGCAGGAAAGAGGACATCCTCCTTTCTTTTCTAAAAGGAAATTGTTGTAGAACATTATATTACACTCTATAACAAACCTGTTTACATAGCAACTATAATGCGCCCTATAGTTACTCTGAAAAGGAGCGGTCAGGAATTTCCCACTGCTGCCGAGGAGGATTGTGTGTGAAGGTTTAGTCTTCGTCCATTCTGCGCTTCTGACCAAAATGATTGAAGAAACAGGAGGTAAGACATAGCTCCTTAAACCTCCCGGTCTTTCATCAATACGTTAAAGGAATAGTTCACGTTTTGAGTGAACTACTCCTTTAAGAATAGCAAAACACCACTGCGCAACCAACCTCCCCTTTCCCACTGCAGCCAGCACCCCACACAGCTGTTGCTGGTGTATTCCTTGCGTGTGAGTAGTAAAATGTCTCCCCATTCTCTCCAGGACATCTAATAGGGTACTGCAGTAGTGGTTCCGGCTTCCAGATTTAATTCCTTCTTTCTGTATATAAGATACTTCTAGCAGGGCACACATGTTACTATGTGGACTCTTTTGATTTCATCTACAGAGACTTTTGGACTTTAATGTATTGGTTTCATTATAATGTTCACATGGAATCATGCGACAATTTATATAATGTGTTGTTTAGTGGGTGTTTGGCACATGGACTTATGGGACACTTAATGTTTGAATTAGATATAATATTTATTGAAATATACATTGTTAAGGGGAAAGTCAGTAAAAAAATAATTAATTATTTTTATAATTCTTAGTTTTTTTATCATCACCTAGTTAGTCTTACATTTCCTTCCATTTCGAAAAATCAGTTGATCAGTTGTATTTCCTGCTTGTTGGGATGTTCGGAGTTTACACCTGATGAAGTGGGCATGATGTGATCCAGAAATGTGGTGTGGAGATTACAATAAACCCAATAATTCACTGGGACAGTAGTGTGCACCTCTGACCCTTAATTGCAAAATTATTCTGATGAATCCATGTGCAATATGCTACTGCGTCACCTGTGTTGCCAGCTATTAAATTGGGACAGAAGCGAGCTTAATGCCAATTGCGGCATTATTTCCAGGGATACCAGGGAGAGCATTGATATACAACTGGGCATAGAGGTGCCATGAATAAATGGACCCCCTTGAATCTATTTGACGATATTGAAGATAAGTAAATTTGAGTTGCAAAACATGAAATAAAACATGTAAAAGGAATAGCCATAAGCATGTCAGATATGTTTTACCAGCACAAGCAATACGAGTTTAGATTGCGATAGAAGGACCCATTGATTTACTTTTTTTAAATCTACCATTGGGCTGCACACTAGATTCCAATGGTATTAGGAACATGGAGATCTGGAATGCTATTTCCAGTAGGTGAACCCAATTAAAAATCTCACAGCTGCAAGTTTCTACAGGAGCCAAATAAGATGCGACCTGCTTTTTCATGCAAAGATCCTAACCACATACATATCCGGAAGCAATATGCAGACATGCCAAACGAAACGCGGGTCATGTGTATTTTAAGCCCATTGTTCTTTGGGAAATACTAATGAATGCATCAGGTTGGAAAAGAAGAATAAAATGCGAAACGTGTTAATTTCGTAAAATTAGAAGCCCCCCATTCTAATTATAAAGATCTGAGCGAAAGCACATTATAATGGATATGTACTTTATAGTGTTATACTAATTTACCTCCTAGGGTGTCATTGCAGAATGCAGTAATGGAATCTGAATTAATATCAGAGAGATATCTAACCGAGCTGAAGATGCAAACTCTTTGGAAAGGTTTTGCGCTTTGTATTCAGAGGATTGTTTATTGTTTAAACCGTTACCATCTCTGCATTATATTTAGCACACGATGGTGGAGTCGGAGATCAACTTTTAGCTTGACCTCAAAACTTATTATTATTATAGCAGACTCTGCAAACATTGCGATTTATAGTGGATAAGTAATGACCGCCACAGTGAAAAGTTAAAATAGAGTGAAATGTTCCCTGTTTCACAAAAATGGATTTAGGCACAATCCCCAGGGCCTATCAAACTTTAGAGCATCAACACAGCAGAATTTTGTCATCGACCCCCTCTCCAACTGACCTTGTAGACACATGTCCAGAAATCTCCATGCCCGGCACCTATGTCAGTGTGTTCGGATGTGTAGTGAAACTGACAAAAAAACACTGGTGGGAACAAATACTACCCCCATCTATGGTACATACTAGAGTAAGGACCCAAAAAGCCAATTTTAATTATTATATACGATAATAATAAAAAAGGCATGACTGACAACGGAGTCAGGCAAATTACTCATTACAGAGGGAAATTGTTTTGAGCAATGCATTTAACTCAAGTAGCCAAGCAGGGGGGTAACTTATAAGCACCTAAAATGCAGTTATCTCAGCGTGGCGCTCTGCAGCTATATTATTTCCAATAAAGGTAATATTTTCATTTATTTTGTGAAGTCCCATTGCTACACAGCCATATAATGTGGCAGTTAAGTGTCATTTCCAAAACCCCTCCTGTAAAGATCATTTTTTGTATGTTTTCTAAGGTGAGGGGTACAAATTAATTGTATATCTAGTTCCCGTCTAGCTAGGACTATTCTGTTTCCGTCTGTTAATCCCTTCTGAGAAGTCAGTTCCCAGCTCATTTTCACCAGTTCTACTTTCTGTATGTTAATGACGGCGGGATATTGTGCTGCAGCCGTATTAAGCAGACACCGCGCTTCGGCTTCACCAACTTGCATAATATAAAGCTAAACTCTTCCTCGTAGCCAGACTCTGACTCATGTGCATTTGTTTATAAGCCTGCATATATCCAGAAGGCTTTCTGTTTCCTGGTAAATAGAATCAGAAAGTTAAAATGGGTAGTATATAGTGTGTAATGTGTACACACATGTGTAATAACGTTACTTTTCAATGCTATACTTATACACAGTGCTGACCGGGTTCTGCAAATAGCAAACACGTTAAAATGGGTAGTATATAAGGTGGTAATGTGGACCAAACATGTTGTAATAAAGTTTAATTTTCAATGTAACTTTATTACACATTGCTGCCGCGTTTCTGCAAATAGCAAAACCAGATATGAACTCAGCTATGACATCAATGCAAAAAATATTCAGGGAAGTTAGTTAAGCAGAACAATAAAAGAGTTTTCTCAAAATGACACAACATAATGAAGTTTAGAATATTTGTATACACAGTGGGATATGGGAAATAACTTCCATACATCCAATATTCTTGTTGCAAACACAAAATGAGCATTAAAAAAGAGCTAAAAGGCCATGTCCACCCTCAGGGACCCAGCACTAAAATCTACATTAACTTCCCAACCCCCAAGGACTGTTATAATCTTACCTCTCATGTCACCGAGGCTCCTTGGCCTTTCATCTCTCCTTGTCTAAAGACTTTTTAGAGCTAGAAACAAGGCAAATTAAGAGCAATTTTACTCACTGCTACCCTCCCAACTACATTAGAAGTACCCAGGTTCTAAAATTTACTAGGTCTACCCCGGGGTAAAACTGATTTAGTTGTTCTTTACCTTTATTCCAAACGCAATCAGATGCAGCCCACTTAATTCTTCAGTCTGAGACCTGACAATTTTAGACAGAGGAGCATCACCCCATATGTCTTGTGATTGATGAGATAGAAAGACAGAGCTGCGGCAGACCAGAGTGTAAAAAACAGCTGATCAAAATGAAACGTTAGAGTCTTCACCTTGGAATTCAATGAGTGTGGAGTTGATGTGGTATTAAGGATAATGGCGCCCTTATGGTTTAATATAATGTGCTGGGATTATGCCCCGGAGGAGTTCTCCTGACCAATAAAAGCATTGATAACTGTCAGGGGCAATCCGATGCTGTGGTGGCAAATAGCCGTATATTACACTGTAAGGGGCGATTATTTATATATACACAAGTTGTGATATTCTAAATAAGTACTGTGAAGAGCTGGTGAAAAAGAATTTATTTAACTTACCAATTTTTTCAAAGTTTTTTAGTTTTTCCAATTGCCTGTTAGGTTTTTTCTTTTTGTTACAGAAACATTAAAAAAACATTGTTAAAAACATTTTAAAAAACATTATTTAAAATCTTATCTTCAGATAAATGTTTATTAATTTAAACAGTCATTGTTCAAATGTTTTATAGTAATTTAGATCAGATGTTTCCAAAATCTTTTTCTTTTTGTTAAGTTATCTGTGTGTTTGTTTATATATATTTATTGATATTTGTGAGTATGAAAGGCAAAGTGTCACAATATTGTTTGCAGTGTTTTTGTTGTTTGTATGTTATGTCGTCATATTGGTATGTTTCTTATATTTATGGTATGCAGTAATTGGTCACCTATGATTTGGGTAATTCATACATGAGGGGCTTACAAGTCTGTATATTTTGGGTTCTCTCCTGTCCTTGTTTGCTCTGTATTTAGGTGTATTCTAGGTATCTGTTCCCTGTGGGGTGTGTTAGTGTGAGTCCTCAGTGTAAGTCAAGTGGTCTTTTGTTGCTGTGCGTATGTTATGCTATGTGAAAGAATATTGAATTTAGTAGTGAGTATGGTTTGTCTAGTGAAAGTTGTCCTGATGTGTACAGTGTGTAAGTCGTTGTCTGTCAGTGGCTGTGCTTTGTTTGGTTGTTGCCTTTCCCTTGTTTTTTAAGGAATTTCATTTTAGCTGTAGTTTATTCCAGTTAGTGGGAAGTCGTCTGGTAATCTATGTATCATGTGATGTGGATATTTATGGGACTTAACGGGTCTGTCCTAAACTTCCTAAAATGCATTCAGGGTATGAGGCTCGTATTCCGTGGGATCTTCTCTTCTACTGCCATTATAAATTTGAATAATATTGTTCGTTATGTGGTATGTCTTGTATTTCTCTTTTCTATTGTATGTGGTTAATTCTGCGCAATGATACATCTGAAATTTGTTGTTTTCATTGGTTTTGTTTTGCTGTGGTCCAATGAATTTTTTGTGTTCTATTCTTCGTGTTGGGATTGAATCTGTTCTGCTTCTTTCGTCACTCGTACAGTCTGTTCTAGTTTCAAGTGGTACCTTTCAAAGAGAATGTTTGTTTAAAGAACTATTTGTTGTTGTTGTTGTTTTTTTTCTTATGTTGCCAATTTCTAATTACAATTAACTGATGTGGGGATACATAATTGGATTTTGCTTTTACTTTGTTTTGGTTCGGTCTTATGTGTGTCTGTATTGTAAAAATATTGAACAGTAATTATAATCAAGTACATTTAATTTATTTTTTCTTTTGTATCGTTAACTTTTTTGGTAGTTGGTTATTTTTATGGCTGCTTTCTGTTGTCTGTTCAGTTTCTATAAAAGATCAAGTTTTATTTTAAAATATAGCAGAATAAATAAATGAAAGATATTTGTGTATTTGCATATTTTTTTTACCTGTGTTTGAAGAATTGGAATTGTTGTATCCAGTGGTTTGTCTTTGGTTAATTGGTCACTGGGTCGTGACATTTGGTTTGATCCTGGTTATGTTATTTTTTTGGTTTATATATTAATTTTAGTCTATAGGATTTTTGTTGTCTATTGTTGTTGTGCTTTAGTTATTGTGTATTTTATTTTTATTTTATATGTCAGGAGTTGTTTTTAGGTTATTCCAATTGTTTTTGTTTATAGCTGTATGTTACCCGTTTGTTAATTTTGGTTTTATTCAATTTTGTTCGTGCCTCTTTTTTATTTGCATAATGCGTGTGCGTGCCCGTGCTCTGAGCACGTCGCCTACTTCGTTTGGGCATTGTTTTCTTTATGTCCGAATGGATGGTTAATGCGCATGCGTGCCCGGCTGTCAGTGCCATGGATGCCCGGGTGATCTGTTCCTGTCGGCTCTCTGTGACATTTCGGAAATGTTGATTCGGGGTGGCTGGATAGAGGTGAACAATGATTATAGTTATATTTGGAAATGGGAGCTGTAGTGGCACTAATAATTAAAACTATCATCGTGACGTCAACCTGAGTTGATTCTATAAGGATTCTGCGTCCTGTAGCTCTCCTTGAAAGTGCAGAGACGTGTGTATTTATAAGGGATAAGAACAGTGTAATATAAGGCTATTATGCCCGGGAGTTCCCTGACATATAAAAAGCACGAGCAGTAGGCCGAGTGCTTTTAAAAGGTCAGGGGAAACTCCGAGGTCGGCATAATAGGTGTATAATACACACTGTAAGGGCGAACTAATTTTCTTATAACACAAGTTTTTATTTTAATAAGTGCAGTGATAAAGCTGGTGAAAGAATTATTTAACTTTTTTTTTCCAAAGTTTGTTTAGTTTTTCAATTGCCTGTTGTATTGTAATGTTTTTTTCTTTTTTATAATAAAATTAAAAAAAACATTGTTTTAAACATTTAACTATTATTTAAAATCTTATCTTAGATATATGTTTAGGTTAATATGGAAGGTGGTCACCTAGGGTCCCTTATAATTGATAAGAATGTATAATTTGCCTAATCAGACTATATCTAATTAATGGCCCAAAGAGGTAAAATGGATTAGGACTACAAGGCTTAGAGGTATTGGACTATAAGGCTCTAGATGTGTAGGACTACAGGCTCTAAAAGCTATTGTTTAGAACCAAGTTTGTTAAAGGGAGGGAAATCTGGATTGTAAGGTATAGAATGGAGAAAGAATTTGGAAGTACAAGGCTGGAGTGAAGGGTTTAAAGTTTATAGGTTCATCCATTTTCTCCTTAATGAAAACACATATAGGGCTGCGGAGGGGCCAAAATACCTCTTCCTGATTGGTCTGTTGTTTACATGAATGGTACGCCCCAACATATGTTATATGTAAACATTCTTAGTGTGAGTTGTCATTTTGCATATATAAACCAGTGAGCAGGTTCTGTAATCGGGCTAGTGACATATACAAAGAATCTGTCAGTAGTCTCTGCACGCTGTAATAAAGACCTCCTTCTTTTATCCATTTGGTTCTAGATGTGAATCTTCATAGCCAGGTTATCAAACCTTAAGGTGCCCTGTGTGGACCTTACAATATGTTTCATTGTTCAAGGTTAATGCAATTTAGTCAAGAATCAAGATGCAGATGTTTGGTTAGGTGTATTTAACTTGTTTTTTAGGCTTTAGGTTTTACCCCGTTTGTTAATTTTGATTTATTCCGTTTTGTTGCGCCTCTTTTTGTTGTGCATCATGCGTGTGTTGGTACTGCTTTCTAATGTTTGCCATACGGACGGTAATGTGAATGTGTGCCAGGTGTTCTGTAGCGTGTATTACACGGCTGATCGTCCTGTCCATTTGTGAAATGTTCGATTCCGGGGTGGCTGGATAAGAGGTAGGACAATGATTTGAGTATATTTGAATGGGGGGGAAAAGGGCTTTTTTTTTTTTTGCAGTGGCACTAATATTGAAACTAATCACTCAGTGACGTCCACGAGTGATCTAAGAAGGATCTCGCCACTGTTAGCTCTCCATGGAAGTGCAGGAGACTTGTGTCTATAATGCCGTATATTAATAGGCAGGGGAATATAGCTTTAATTCAGAGGTTCAGCTATTAGTTAGGAATATAGAAATACAATAAAGACAATAAAATGCAGTTGACAATTGAATTTTTGTTAACACAACAAACAAGTGCAAACTTTACTATACCTGAACACTGAAGTAATTTCTAGACAGCTGTTTCAACATATGGTTTTATATTACCCGCCTTAGACACAGAATCATTGCAGCTATGGAAAGAAGATACCGTGAAGCTCAGTTCTGTAAGAAACACTGAGCCCCTGCGAGCCTTTGCAAATTCCTCTCTGCTATACAGTGAGCAACTCTTATTTCGGGTGTGCCAAGTCATGGAGCTTTGTCGAGCAGACGTTTGTCTTCTGTGTACGACTATTGGAAGGACGGTAATGCTGTTAGCCTTCTGGACTTCTGTAATACCACAAACTCTGTAAGGAATTTTGCTGACCTTATCAAGTGTTTCATGCAGGTCACAGAAAACCCTATTTTTTTTTGTTGTAAAATTTCCTTTTACCTTTTATTGGGATATATTGCGCAAAGCACCTTGCGTCATTTATCAAGAGAATTTTTTTTGTAGCAAATAAAACCATGAATCAGCGTACTGGCTAGTAAATTTGAGTTCAAATCTCAAGATCAGTCAGTACTACTATTGTAGCTGTCTGTGGTGTATATAGAGAAAGCTTTTGGAGGATTACAGTGCCAGAATCCCCCTTTCTGCTAATTACCTGCCGTTCGGAACTTGAAGACGGGAAAGTGCAAGCGGGATTAAAACAGGGAGCCAAGATGCAGACATGAAAGATAAGAGTTTGTTGTTTGGGGCAGGTGTAAAAAATGATCACACATTAGACAGAGGCAACACCCGTGCACAAAGGAAACTGTAATTTAAGGCTGGATACACGGCTGGAGCCAATAGATCAACAGATACAAACCCACTCTTGGTCAAGTTGCTGGAAAGGTTTGGTTTTTTAATAATTATATTATGAGATACTATGTACATTACCTTGTCTTATTACTATCACATGGTTGTGGGAACTCTGGTAGTTCTAAAATTCCTTTTATTTTAAAATAAAATGGGAAGATTATTCACGCAACAAAAGTCTTAAAAAAGATCTTAAAAGTTGCCACCTGGGCCAAAGAGCGTTTTTTTTTCGTGTGCTTTCCTAGCAGCAAAACACACTGTAAGCCCAGAGTAGTAAATATAACAGACCATGGTATGGGAGCTGGTACAGCATAAGTTTTAAGGTGTTTGCTGATAGAGTAGGTATTAAAAAAATAATAATAAGACATTTGAATATGCAATTAGTGTGATATGGTGTGATTGGGCTAGCAGTATAAAGGGGGTTGGGGCCATTTGTGTTTAACAAAACGCACCTTTCTGCAGGAAATCTCAGATCCAGACCAGAGCACCTACAAGTAAATAGTCATTTCGACAGTTAAACAGGTGACAGCCAGGTCATTGTAATGAATTCTTTGGCTTTTAGGACTATGATTCAAGTTGTCTTTTGGGTAACGTTGCCTTAATTTGGCAATTAAAAGCTTCATACCTAACATCTAGGCAAAACTAGCTGTATCAATGCATAGAACAGAAAAAACTGTGCTGTGTATCCAAGAGTTTGCAGCTAAATCATTTCTGTTGCCCTGCTACAGTAAAGTATTGATTTTCTCGATAGGGAATCTTCAAAATCTGACAGATTAAAGGACAGAATTACAGATATAAGATGAGGAATGCACCATTGTGAACTTTTATTGTGAATTGTTATGTGCACAAACGTTTGGGGCGTCCCCCCTTCATTGGTGCATTATCTGGTGTGTAATTGTAATTCTGCTGTGGTTAAGCAGTCTAGAGGATCCAGCACACTCAAGGATTCCATTAAAGGAACTAACCTGTTTGACTCTTTTCCTTCCTCTGCCCTTGAAAGGGTTTCAACCTCCTCCCAAACACTTTCAGAGCTCGTCCCTTTAAAAATATGTTTAAGATAGCACTACCTTGTCCTCTGGAGGAAACATTAGCTATGCTATAAGCTAAGAGGATTGGAGCATGCTCAGAGGGGGGAAGCTAGGGGATGAGCATTCAATCAATTGGCTGTGATGTCTCAGCTGTCAAATCCATAAAAATTGTTGCTAGCCAAAAAGAACAGGAAGCAGATTGAGGGTGCGTACAGAACATATGGAAGCATTTCATTCTAGTTTCATGTTTCTCAGCTCTTTAAGCAATCCCGTTTTTTCGAGTTTGGGGAGTGATTTACCTTATTCAATTGTTCATTGGAGGGGTGTGTGATTTGCCCTTAAATTTTATGATTTAAACCAGCACCTTTAACTGAAACACTGTTTAAAAGATCAAATCTGATCATTCTGCAGGTAAAAATTTCCTTCCTGTTGTCCATCCAGTTGACATCATCGGAACTATTTCATTCTGTAAATGTTACAGATGCTTTTTTCTTTGGGTTAGGTTGGATTTATTGGACTTTTAAAAAATGTAAAAGTCAAGGGCGGTTAGTCCATTTCTTCTTCTTGTTACGGTGAAAATAAAAAAAAAATAAAATTCACTCTGGATGTAGCAGTTTAGTGTACAAGCATCCTCAATCTAACACTTACTTGTAAAGAACAACATTATAGGAAGTAGATTTATTTTACTTGTGGACAGGTCTTAAAGGTCAAAGTTTGAAGCCTATATGTAAATTACACGATGGTCTACAAATCCACTTCCCGTAGACAAGATCCAAGGTAATAAAACTATAAACATGAAAGTGCCCCAGCATCAACATTTTATCTGATACAGAACTAGGCTAAACTACCTGCATTCACAGTAGAAAGGAAGTTCTATTGTCAAGATTATATTAAGGGACTGATGCAATAAGCACTGCGTTATTTTGCGTGCTGTTAATTTCAACCCATGCAACAATCAGCGATGATAGTTTTTTTACAAGGTCACTGCGTTTAGATAATACCGTATTTGACTGGTTAGTGCAAAGGAATAGCTCGGCAAATTTAGCACAATTTATTGCATCAGTCCCTAAAATAGAAGCTGTAGGGGGTTTTTTCTTCCGATTTATACTATCAGGGAGATTCAATAAAGGTCTTATCGTTTAAAAATGGTGTATTTTGCCCCAAACACAATCAGATTTTATTAACGTTTGAAAGATAACGTCTGATTGGTTTGGGGCAAAATTACCACAATTTTTAACGATAAGAATGTTAGTGAAAACCCTGTATATTCTTTATACATGAATCTGCTTTTGGATCACCCTATAAACCAATTAAAGGGCATGCACCCCCAAAAAACTATAATCCCACAACTACTGGCCCCCACTCTGTAGTGTAGATTTAAAATCCTTACCTTACATCCCAGATCCAAATGGTTCCCTGTAATGTCCCGTAAAGTCCCCAAAACTGCCCACCCGGGAGGATTAGCAGAGTCGATATAGGAATTTGCCTCCTGTCTCCCACAGGTGAATTTGTCATGGGCAGAAAAGAAAGACCCCCCCCCTACCCCAGTATGTATCCCTACCCCCTGCGTTAACCCCTTTCCCAATCATAGTTCTTGCTCCCCAAGCCCCAACTGCCATTAGTATATTTTTAAGAAAAGGCCCCGGATTTTATTACTTACATTTTCTTCGCCCCGCACGGTTTTTTTTGTTTTTTTTTTCTGCACTACGGAGCCGCGTGCCGTGATTGACTGCTCTCAGCCCAATCACAGATGTGGCTGCCGGTCCGGCCCCTGCTGACAGTTCGTGCAAAGCAGAGGGCCGGGATGGTGCGGTAGAGGAGGAGAGAGGGTAAGGTAGTAGTAACTATGGGGACTTTCTTCAAATAATAATACTGCAGTTGGGGCAGCAAGAAACTAGATATGGGAAAGTTGTTATAAAGGGTGGACATACCCTTAATTGACAAGTGGTAGACACAGGAAGTTCCGCTATCACTAATTGTATTTTAACGTCACACTAACCATTTGCGTGCACAATGCCTCAAAGCAATGCCACAAACTGAATACTTAAACCACATTTTAAATGACCAGCAAATAGCTGGTGGTTAAACCAAAAGTAGTGAGTTGGTTCATTGTATTAAAGGGCAGATGCCCAAGGCACTTGCTATGTCTGTTTCACCCATGTCCCATTTGGCCATAGGACTTAAAAACATTCACTGTATTTTAACCAACAATTAAATCTGGCTAAGGGATTCTTAAATAAATCTGCAGTATCTTAAAAAACAAATTGTGAGTTTTTAAATTTAAACAAAAATTCTTTGTATATTTTTCCCTTTTATTCCCAATCCGTATACTCTGTTAAACAACACATAAAGCTAACTGTGGTCACATGTATTTGTTGTTAAACGGGGATCTTCCCTAATAAGTTGTAGGGCCACTATACCAATGCCCTAACTGAATGCTCTCGGCTCCCCCCTTAGTGTCAGGACACTTGTCTTCAATCTGATCTAGGCCAAGTGAAAAGTAGGAGGAGCCAGAGAGCTTTTGTTATTATAATGGTTGTCTTTATGGAAGGCCATCAGTAGACCCTAATATCTGGAATCTATGAATCTACGTTATTCATATTAGATAAATATCATAATTCCCAGAGATAAGAGATGTCAACTTCCTGTGAATAATAGATTGCATTGGGCAAGGTACATGGATACAGTGGTTTAGTGTACCTAAGACCAGTTATGGCGTATTCGCCCCACTATAGGTTCTAGTAAGGGGCCGTACCTTTCTTCTGATGCTTTCATTTTTCTTCGGCTCTTAATATAAACAGCTTCTTGCTTGCGCTGTGCTGCATTGCCCATCTGTTTTCTATGTCTAAATGACATTTCAGCAGTCAAAGCGACAACCTCTCTGACGTTCCTCTTGGAGTCGCCTTTCTAGGTTGATCCATTGTTCGGTCATAGGCGCCAGTCAACCTTTTCACTCATAATGTGAGAGTGAGCGAAAGTGTCATGCTTCATGAGTATAATATACCATAACGTCATTGCAAATGTGGAATCCTGAACGATTCTTTCTAAATAACCATCGCATTTGTAAGATTCACTACCTCCGAGCTACGATCGGCAGAGAGGGAAAAATGAACAATAGTGGAGATGAGTCTACGTTCAATTCGCATTCACAGATAAAAGTAAAGAAATCATGAGATAAGAAGACGATTGGAAAGGCCAGTTTATTTATTTTTAATGACCCACCACAGTGACTGACCATTTATAGAGGTGTTAGTTGCTCATTCGTGTTTTGTCCTTATATAAGTACAGGGGCGTATCTAGGGTCGAAGAAGATCGGGGCACTCCTGGCACCGCATGCGCCCGGCATCGCAAATTTTTTAGGCCCCAACGCCCCTTCTCGCCCACCCAATTAGGACACACCACTAAGTACTTAATGAGATGGCAAAAAGACACAGACAGACAGAAGATAACCAACAAACATCGACACACAGCCAGATAGTGATAAAACCAGCAGAAAGACAGTGAAATAGACAGGACACAGAGATAGAGATTTGGATAGAGAGACACAATTAATGACACAAAGGACAGTAAAAACTGGCAATTATTCATTATTATACTGGTAGCAATCTGTAATTTAAACTATGTTTATGGTTTTGTGTTCAAGTTGTTAGTCAGTCGCTTTGGCCATCCTTTGGCCAGGGAGACCTTCTTGTAAATTTTACATGGACCTCTTGCCCCTATCTATCTGTCCCTCTATCTCTGTATATCTATCTATCTAACTCTGCTATCTATCTATCTATCTAACTCTGCTATCTATCTATCTAACTCTGCTATCTATCTATATGTCCCTCTCTCTCTGCTATCTATCTATCTAACTCTGCTATCTATGTATCTATCGACTCTGTATCTACTCATCTAACCTCTCTATCTATCTATCTATCTATCTATCTAACTCTGCTATCTATCTATCTATAACTCTAGACTAATCTATCTATCTATCTATCATTCTAACTCGCTATCTATCAAAATCTGCTATCTATCTAACTCTGCTATCTATCTATCTATCTAACTCGCTATCTATCTATCTATCTATCTATTATCTAACTAGTATCTATGTATTATCTAACTCTGCTATTATCTATCTAACTCTGCTATCTATCTATCGATCTATCTTCTAACTCTGCATATCTATATATCTAAATCTGCTACTATCATCTAACTCTCTATCATCTAATATTATCTATCTAACTTGCTATCTATCTAACTGTATCATCTATCTAACTCTGCTATCTATCTATCTAACTCGGTTCTTATCTATCTATCTAAACTTGGATCTATCTATCTATCTGTAGCATCACCCCCCGTAAGGGTGGATAGATCTTCTTTCTTGTTTTCCTTTTGTACCAGTGGTGACACCTACACCCTAACCAAAGACCCAAACACTCGCCAAGCAAGAGTACGATTTAGTACACATTTAGAGGTTGATATTTGTATAACAAAAGAAATAGATTGTTATATCACAAAGATGCACACAAAAATGAACAATAATAGATAATAGGTAAACTAATGCTTGTACGTATAGTCACCCACTGGGCCAGTGGTTCTATGACTAGTCAGCCGGGTTGGGGCCCTTTAACTTGTTTGGTGGAGACGCTAACTCCAACCTGAGTATTTGTAATCCACAAGAGGATCGGCAATATTAGGTTTTGTCCAGAGAAAGGGGATATCCATCCAAGGGTTTGAAACAGTGCATAGGAAATTAGTTAAAACTGCTCACCCAGTCTGTTGTCCAGCACATGGTCCCTGTTCACGTCTCTCTCAGATGCAGGATTAGGCAACAGCTCACTCAGTTCAGTGTAAAGTTAATGAAGCCTGGTGGACACTTCTGATGATTCGGTAGAATATCCTGCACACACTCACTGTCCCTGTTTCTCTTCGCCCCCCTGAGGATTGTGAGGTCTCCAGACTTCCCTTTCTTTCTTTTTCTGCACCTCCTAAAGAGTCCCCCCCTGCAACAGCGCTTGCTGCTGAACAGTTCTGGCTCAAACTGACACAGGTAAAACATTCCTCGTAGGGGCTACCACACTCCCCCACTAAAAGTCTTTGGTCACAAAGAACAAACTAATAAAAAAAACTTTTTAACAGTCACCGGAATAAAGTAACAGGTTTTAGCAAGGGCCGCGGGGGAGGATTTCCCAGCCAAAATGTATTGGCCAGGAGGTTGAGGGATTCAAACACTGGTTACAGGGATGACTGCACTTTGATGTTGAATGGTCTGCAGACAGTGGGTGATGGCTTCCTCAGAACTATTTCTTTTGAGTCGAGTCAAAACCGTTTGGGTGGTCGAATTGGGGGCCTGCTTTGTTGTTCTGAAAGCTCAGGGGGGGTTTTGGACATCAAACACTCTTCAATTTCAGCAGATGAGCCTTATAATGTCCTGTGGAGGTTTTTAAAACGCTTCCGACCCAGAGGGATTCCTTCTTGTTCCTAACTCTCCCAGCTTTGGGGGAACGAACTCTGGAGCACAAACACCCAATTGATTCGGGATGAGGTGTATCTACTGAAGGGATGACAAGAGTGGGTTAGGATGGCCATAAACCACCTCTATCCCAAATCCTTCTCTCCCAGTCATCATCATCTCCTATCAGTTTTCCCAGCTAAATTGGTCGTCATGCAGTCGAGTTGTGGGAGCTGCCTAGGGGAGGCAAATCAACAATGTGGGTACTCGTACAGCCTCACTCAAGGGTTAGAAGAGGATTTCTGTGCCATTTTTAATGGTCCATTTTCCCCTTGGTCGAATTCGAATTTATATTACAGGTAGACCAGGCAGATGAGCGCAGATGAGGTATGGTTGTGAACTCATCTGTCAGCAAGTGTGCTTTCCATGGAGACCCAAATTTCTCGAGTAATACCCGATCACCAGGTGAAAGATTGGATAGGACTTTCAAATCCTAATTCTCTTATTTCTGATGTCACGCGGCTAGATGCAAGCCCTGGGATTTCTATAGGCTTGTCTTAAGATTTTTTTGAGTCTATAACATAGCCTTTATTGGAGAGTGATGTTTCCATCAGCGAGAAAGACAAAGGCAAAATCCAACAGGTAACGTGGCCTCCCTTCAAAAATTAACAGTAAGGAGAATATCCTGTAGAGTCATGCCTGGTACTGTTATAGGCATGAAACTATGGCAGATATGTGGCGACTCCAATGTTGATTATTCTCTGTAGATAGTGTCCCCAACATATCAAAAGGGGTCCGAATTTAAACCGTTCTGGTTGTGCATCTCCTGAGGATTGGTAGGTGGAAGTCCGTGACTTGTTCACATGCAGTAGTAAGTTAAGCAAGTTACTTTGATGAGCTTACTCGCAAAGTCTCTGCCTTGAGCAGAAGGTAACTTCTGAGGCTAGGCCAAATGAACAAAGAATTTCTCATAAAGTCTTTGTACCGTGGAGCTTCTGATCTTTGTTGAAAGGCCGGAGCATAACGGGTAAAGTGGTCAGTAACAACAAGGATACTTCCGTGTCCACTGGTATCAGGGCTCCAAGCACAAAAGTCCATGCACACAACTCCAGGGGGCCCCCCATGGCTCTGGATGGCCCCATTGAGAGCAGCGCGGGAAGGTAGGGTCGTTCTCTGTATACACCGCAGACTATGAACGGCAATAACTTTCACTTCTTGCTTCATGCATGGCCAATAAAAATCGATCTATGACCAAATTGAAGGTTCTTTCTACTCTTAAAATGGCCATGTCATTTCATGCAGAGCTTTTCTAACACAATCATCGTGGTTTTTCCGGAAGAGGAACAACTGCCACTTATCCTCCTGAAGCCATCTACAGAGGACTTTCCTGAGATCAATCCATCATGTAGCTGTAGTTGACTCCACTTCTCGATACACTAGCCGGGCACCCTCTGGGGTATCAGTTGAAGGAGTCCTGGTTGCTGACTTTCAAAAGACATTTAAAGTCAATTGACAGAGTGAGTCATCTGACTGGTCTTTCCTTAAATCATGTGGGTGAGGATGGGCCAAACCTATTTTTTCCACTTGAGTCAGGTTACAGGCAAAACTTAGGGACCCCTGCAACTTTTACACAAACCGATTCAGCCTCTACAGCCCCTGTGGTCAGATATTCAACCTCCTCGAAACAGAGCCTGAATTCCCTCTGCGGATTAGCTGAGCCCAGTCCCTGCGGAGGTTGCAGATGTTCTGAGGCCGTAGAGATAGGAGGGCATCAGCATTCCATATTTCCCGCTCTGTCTAAACTTCAGCTGAAATGGAGGGAATCCAGGAGAAAGAGCTGCCAGCCACCTATGTCCTGTGGGCATCCATCTGGCAGTGTCGAGGACATAAGTGAGAGGGTTATTGTCTGTCTTGGACCTCGAATTGGCTCCATACAAGTATGTATTTTAATTTGTATACTAAGCCCACTTTAAGGCCAAAGAATTCTAGCTGGTGGGTGGGTAGGGTAATTCTTCTCTGAAGGGGAAAGGCTCGGCTTACTAGGCTAATGGGTATGAGGTGTCCATCATTGTCCTGGTAAAAACACCCAGATACTTCTCTGCTAGCATCCAAATGGAGCTCATATGGGCGAGCGGGGGTCAGCATAAAAGACAACATGGTGTATGGGTCAAACTCACTTAACTTTTGGAAGGCTTGTTCACAGTGAGACACTCTGATTGAATTAATTATCGGGACTTTCCTAGGCCCTTTCATCTGTTTTGAGTCATTCCCTTTTCATCGCAGGAGTTCATTTAAGGTGTGCCCGTTCTAGCAAATCCTCCACAAAACCTTCGATAGTAGGAGCAGAAACCCAAAATGACTCAAACTCTTCAACAGTTTGGGGCATTGGCCATGTGGTACACGGACTTCCAGCTTCTGGGGTCAGTAGCTACACCCTCAAGCGCGACACATGTCCCCGGTAGGTGACAGGAGGGTAGGCAGAACACGCATTTTTCTAGGGATAGTTTCAGACCTCTTGCCTGAAGTCTATTTAGCCACCTTAAGACGCGTTGTTCGTGTTCTCCAGGTCTTCCCAAAAGACAATCAAATCATCAAGGTAACCCAAGACCTCTAGAAGATGCACTGTCACCCAATGTTCTCCCGCAGTCGCGAATGGCTGGGGCTCAGTCAGACCTTGAGCCCTATTCAACTCGTAGAATTCCAAGAGGGAAGATAAATGCAGTCTTCTCCTATCCTGGAGCATAGGGATCTGATGATATCCATTCTAGGTCCAGAACACTGAACCATTTGGCTCCGACAGGCACTGCAGAAAATGTGAATCTTCAATCCGGGGGGAGGTGGTTATACTGGTCTGGGAATGTCGGGGTGTAGAGTGCGGTATCAATGCACAGTAGTATCGATCCATTTTTTGTTCGAACCACACCATTGGAGAGGCATAGGGCTCTGGATCACTGATGATCCCACAGTCTCTGCAAACTTGCAAAGCTGCTCCCTCAATCTTCCAAATCTCCAAATGGGACCGACGGGGCCTCTCCTAAAGGGTTGTCGTCCAACAGATGAATAAGATGGTGGGTGATCTTTGCACATCCCACGTCAAACTCATTCTTGGAGATAATTTTGCTTCTCAGTAACAAGGCCTGAAGACTTTTTCGCTCAGGAGGAAGGGAGAGGAATTTGGATAGAAATGATCTGGCAGAAGTTATCTGACATTCTCTCTTCTAAATCAGGAGCGGAGAGGGGGTGAGCTGGTTTTCACTTGTCCAGAAGCATCGGGGCAGGCAAGCCTCTTAAAGGGGAATCTGTGGGGTTCGGACAATCACCGAGTAATTTACCTTTGATTTCGCTCTAAAGCTTTGGTACCCAATTTCAGGTACAACTCTAATCCAGACCCTCTCCAGGGGTTCGTCTCTAAGATGACATAGGGCCCTGGTTGATTCCAGTTTAATCGCATCAGCTCGGCGACAGGCTACTTCATGAGCTGCAAAACTCTTTTTCTTTTTTTTCCTTCCCCAAAGCCACAATCTTCCTACCCCACCAGCTTGGGCCTTTTTGTTCTGGACTAAACGTGATAAATTGCTGTAGCATGGTGTATTGTACTTCCAGTTTGGCTTGTTCAATTAACCACTGGGGTTAAGATCTCCTATCAGATCAGTGTTAGTTCCTATGATCAGGGAATTTTTTCAGATCATGGGAGTTGTGAGCACCCAAATGGCCAGGGTTGTCAAAGGTTTCCTGGTCGTCTGCAATTACTGGGTCGACCACCAGTGGATTCTGTATGTACCCAGTCTAAGGGGAAGCTTCCCTGCTCCAATGGCCCCATATCTCCGATCTTCCAGTTTCCGCAAAGGAGGTGTTTCAAGTGTCGATCATAGAAATTCTCGACACAGTAGAGTCACTGGAGCGCTGAGTCAAGGAGGGATCTGGTAAGATTCTTCAATTTGAATAGGGATGACAGGGAGGTTTTGTGTTTTTGAGGGTCCCCACCAACTCTGCAGGGAAATGTCCTTTTGGTCTTGGCACAGTGGGTACACCGGAGGTGCTTAGGTCATTACTTTCCCTTTTTCCAGGTATGGTCCCCGTTTTCATGATATTCAAGGGTTGGCGTGCATGTTCCTTTATGCGCAACGGAAAGACGTGGGGAAAGACGGTGTCAATAGTCCACATCTTCTGTTCTGGATGTAGAGTTGGAGCCAACTGGAGGAGGAGGGCCCTTGGATGGCTCCTTCACAGGGGGCCTTTGAAGTTTCCCGACAGCGTCCTCTCCTTGCATATCCTGCAAATCTTTGTGATGGTCTTCCTGGGATCTACCAGGAATTTTGCTTTGGGCACTGAGCTTTAAATGCCCACTTCTCACAGCTATAACATTTCTTGTAGGTCGAAGGGGCTTTGCTGGCACTTTCCTTTGTGGATAGAGCAACAACAGGCCTTCTGCATCTCCGATTGGGTCTGAAACCACTGAAATACGGGTTTTTTCCTGTAGAGCAGTAAGGGGACTGTTGCATCCACGCTTGAATTTGTACCATTGGGCAGTAGGTCTCTTCATTTCTGAAATAGGGGTTTTAGTGATGCTTGATCCCCTCTGACTCAAAATCAAATCATCTTCCTCTCTTCAGAAAAGGCCTCTCCCACATGAGAGAAATTTAGAACCGGTTCCTTTTTCTGGTTTGCATTGCGCAGCCTCAGGGTTCTGGTTTGGTTCCTCTAACAGTGCTTCTCTTCTCTAATCTCTTTCATCAGTTCGGATATGTGGGGGCATTCTCTGTCCTTTTAACATGTATTCAGAACACTTAGCGGTGGTTAGGACGGGCTTCCTGAAGGACCGACCAAAGTCTGATTTTGTCAGCAGTTCTGGGTCAATTTCCTCTCTTTGAATTATTTGGTTGCAGGACCCTATCTATCCTTACAATTGTAATCAGAAGTTTCTCTCCTTATATTGATGAGTCGTGTTCGAACTTGTAATGAGATTAAAGATAATTCCTAATTTCCATATACTGCATTACAAACTTAGAGGTAAATAAAGCTGTACAGTCTGGGTTCCCTAACTTGAGGTGCAGGAGACATCTGGCAGCGGTCATCGCAAGCTTCGGGATCCTCAGTTCTTTGAACACTCTGGGATGTTCACCACTCTTCTAAAGCTGGGAAGCATGGTCCATCCAGGTTGGTTTTCACAAATTCTTCATCCCCAGATGGGACGGGGATCTTTCGGAGAAGAGAGGAAGAAGCATAGCGTACGATATCCATACACTGCTGGGGTCACAGGAATCCTCAAGCATCGCTCAATCATTTCTCAAGTTGATCAAAAAAACTTGGTCTGGGGGTCATGGGGTGAAGACACTCCAGAAACCAGATGGACGTTTTGCATGCCCGGTCCTATTTCGTGGTCCCTCTTGCTTGTGAAAATCAGGACTTGCTTGGGCTTAATGATGGTGGCATCCCACCCAATCCGACAGCAGCAGTTATGAGACGAAAACAAGGTGGAATTGTTGTCTCGCCCACACAAGAGGGATAGGTGCAGGGCCCTGAGGGGTCCTCCGTGTAATCGAAGGACATAGCCCCTATTTTCAGCTGACAGTTTGGTTACTACACGGCGAATGATTGGTCTCTGTCCACCACTGTCTGGAAAATCTGAGCAACCACCACAGAGTTTTTTCTGGCCGGGCTTTGGTGCTACACACACTTGGTGGCTGCTTCGTCCGTTGACTTTGTTTTTATACTGGGGTAGTCGTCACCTTTAGTGATCGGAGAAATCACGGACGGCCCCCACGTGTAGCACTCCCCCCCGTAAGGGTGGCTTAGATCTTCTTTTTGTTTCTCTTTGTACCAGTGGTTTGGACACCCACACCTAAACAGAACCCAACAATCGCCAAGAGTACGATTGTAAGTACACATTTAGAGGTTGTATTTTATAACAAAGAAATATATTGTTATATACAAAGATGCATTAACAAAAATGAAACAATAATAGCATATATAGGTAACTAATGCCCTTTGACTGTATAGTCTCACCCCACTGGCCAGGGTTCTATGGACTTGGGTCAGCCGGCGTTGGGGCCCATTTAAATTGTTTGGTGAGCGCTGCAACTCCAAACTGGAGTATTTGTAATCCACAAGAGGGATGGCAATATAGGTTTTTTTCAGAAAGGGGATCTCCTCCAAGGGTTTTGAAAACAGTGCATAGGAAATTAGTTAAAACGCTACCAGTCGTTGTTCCAGCCCCATGGTCCCGTGTTCACAGTTCTCGTTCAGTGCAGGATAGGCAACAGCTCACTCAGTTCAGTTGTAAGTTTAAGGATAGCCTGGTGGCACTTTGTATGATCTGTAGAATCTCCTGCACACACTCATGTCCCTGGTATCCTCATTCTCACCCTGAAGCTGTGAGTCTCCAGACTTCCCTTTCCTTTCTTTTTATGCCCCTCCCTAAAGAGTCCCCTCCTGAAACAGAGCTTGCTGACTGAACAGTTCGGCTCTAAAACTGACCAGGGAAACATCCCTAGTAGGGGCTACATATTCTAGACTCTGCATCTATCTACTCTATATAACTCTGCTATCTATCTATCATTCGATCTATCTAACTATGCTATCTATCTAACTCTGGCTATCTATCTAATCTATCATCTATAGTACTATCTAACTCTGAGATTATCTTCTAACTTGCTATCTAATCTATTAACTCTGCTAGCTATCTATCCTAACTCTGCTATCTATCTAAAGCTAACTGCTGCTAATCTATCATCTATCTAACCTCTGTATCTATCTATCTATAGAACTCGGCGCGCGAGTCATGCTATCGATCGAAGCTATCTAGCAAACGAGCGAACGCGGCGAGCTAGCTATCAACTAAAAGGTATATATAGCGAGCGATCGAACTCTGCGATCGATCTATCTATCTAGTCGATCTATATTCTATCTATCTATCTATCTATCTAACTATGCTATCTAACTGTATGCGATCTATCTATCTATATATCTAACGATGCTATCTAACTCTGCATCTATCTAGTAGGAGAAGGCCAGGGAGCGCAGAGGGCAGTCGGTATGTTCTGAGCCGTCCGCTGCGGTGAAGTCATGCGGCCGGTTTTCCGTGCGCGTGACGTCATCGCGCCGAGTCGACGGAGTCCGCCGGGCGAAGTCCGGAATCTAGGGGCCACAAGTCCGGAAAACCATCGCGGGGCACGCACTTTGCAAAACATCCGGGGCACGTTGCCCCGAATTGTTTAACGTAGATACGCCACTGTATAGTATAACAATGTGTAATACAAAGCTTTTTCCTATAAAGCGTTACCAATGCAAATATTTCTATAAGTAAGCATATAAGTTTTAAGGTTTCAATGAAATTATATTAAACAATAAAGTTGCCGTTTGCAGGGCCGTTCCGGTTTTTAGGCAAGGGCCACCTAGGCAAGAGCTTGGGTGCGAATGTTAAACCCAGGACGACACTGTTCTCCTAGATTCCCGGTCAGCCTTAACTTGCGTGTTAGACCTGCTCTCCGTTCTTCTGTAACATGGTTTGTGAGTAGAGACCTGAACTCAGCTCCCTTACTTGGAAAAACAATGTTTACAAATGAACGAAGGTGAAGGAGAAGGAGGGGGGAGGATGAGCTAGAGCTAATAGTACTGAGGAGAAACAATTCAAAATTCCAGGCTATAAATTGCTCAGGACTGATCAGTGGACCCTGTGAGTAGCAGCCATGAGATCCATATCACTGCCGATGTCTTCCTCAGCCAAAACTCTCAATTTAGACTTGGAGTGGGTGAGGAGTGAACAATTCAATGGAACGGAGACATGGGGAAAGCAGGTTCAGTATATACTCGAGTATAAACCGGACCGAGTATACAGGAGGGGGTACCTTTTTATTTGAGAAAAATAATTAAAGTCATTGACTCGAGTATAAACACGAGGGTAGAAGTATTACCACTGCTGCCTTCTGATCTGTTATGGTTTGAGGGCTTAGTTGCCCATTATTAAATGGACAGCAGAATGCCCATACAATAAGATATAGTGGGTATGGCTATTACCGTATGAGAATTCTGCTGTCATTATTAATGACAACTAAGCCTCATTCCTTGACACTTTCAATGTTAAGAAAGGAATGTTGGACAGACATATATACTCCATTCTACCGCTGTTATGTTGATGGCATAGCATGGTACTGCATGGGAACAGCACAAAATTGATATGAAGTGGTTAGGGGCTAATGTGATAAAATTGTTAAAATGTTTTTAAAAGGGCATTTCCAAAACTTACTACACTATACTTCCTTCCCCTCCCTGAACCCCAAGACAAGATCATTAGTAGTTACAGTGTTTCCTCTAAGCTGTGCAAATTGCATGCGAGCCGCACAAAAGCTGTTGCAAGCCTGTGCACACAAGTTTAAAGATTGTGCCGCACTAAAAATCCCTGGGAATATAAGTGGTGTGGTGTGTAGCGCACAACATTTTATTTTTTGTATGTGCAAGAAAATATGTAGTGCGCACACCGACAATTTTAAATGGTCTCCTGAAGCTCATAATCATTACATTTCCAGCCGGCAAATAATATGGCATCTCACACAGATGCCGGATTTTTCTCTGGATTGAGCAGTCAGTCTACTCCATGGTGAATAACAGAAATGATTGACTCTGCAAAACTGGCGCCTCTGTGCAGCGTCTCCCCTGTAAAAGAGCTCTGAGCTTGACAGAGGAGGCGAGGATCGAGGAGGAGAACGTTGGTGTCTGAGAAAGGTGAGGATTATGTGCTTTTAGGTACTGCAGGGAGGTAAGTAACTGAACAATCTAGGATTGTGTTCTGCAACTGCACGAACCCATGGAAATAGCGACATTTTAAATAAGTATAAAATCATACATATTAAAAAAAAATAGACAGAGTTCCACATTTTAAACAGAGAGATTAAAATTATATTTAAATACTACAATGAAAAAGCTTTTAGGAAGGTCAGGCGAATGCCATTCCGGTAAGTATGCAAATAAATGTTCCAGCCTCTCACACCACACACTGACTGTATGTTAAACACGTTCTACCCAAATGATGGTAATGTTAAACTGTACCACATAGTTATGTTCCCATGGGTTTAGAAGCCGATTCCCCATGAGGAGTAGATCTGCATCAGTCAAACTAATTGAACAAAAACTTTTCAAGCAAAACCAAAATAATGTGAAGGCCACAAAACAGTTATCAGCAAAAACAAATTAGGAAGGAAAATAAAAAACCCAACAGGCGAAAATCTAATTTAAAAACAAAGAAAAGAACAGGTTTTTTTTTCTCTAAAGCGTCTATACATTTCATTTTGAACATTCTAAAACATTATCATACTATGGAACGCTAAAAAATGGGAAATGAATCCCAGGGACAGGAACTTGCATGTAGATAGTTTAATTAATAGATCAGGACGTAACTCCAGGAGCCACATCTTTTATTTTTCTATGCAGATATAGCTTCCTCCCAGAAAACCACTGTGAAATGAAGCATGGATAGGGGTCCCCTTACAGATTCATAGGGGGGCCCCCAGTGATTCCTAGTTACACTACTGGTCTGTTTTCATTTTGACTTTGATATAAATTTATAAGTCGAAATTTTCAGGCTTAAAGTTAGCCTGAAACCAACCTAACTTTATATCGGAAGTCTAATTTAGAGCCAAAACTCTGCAATTGCGGATAGTAACCAGTAGGTGGCGCTGTGTTGACGCATAGAAAATATACAGAGCTGTTCTTGCTTTACAACGTGTCTGTTCTGTAGTTCTGGCGCTGGACTCACTCAGCACTGGCACTGCTCATCTGGATGCTGTAAATCTGATGGTCTCCTCAGTTGGAGTTCAGCTGCTAGTTCAGTGCAAATGACAGCTTGATGAAAACTACAACTCTCATGTGGACATTTTTAAATGGGATCAGAGAGTCCTTTACTATATGGGGTTCAGAGGGCCCTGACTCTATATGGGGGTCAGAGGGCCTTTACAATTGGGGTTCAGGAGAATGGTAAATGTGGTAAGAAATTAAAGTTTACTGAACCTTGCCACTCCACATGTTTAGGAAACTGGAAACTCAAGCAACAAAAGCATGCTGGGAGTTGTAGTTTCCACATTTCTGGAGTGCCAGGGACTTGGGGGGGTAACTGGTACTGGATTTGGCTATATTACGGTATGGGATTCATGTATGGAATTCAGCTGTCCAATTTAAAGAGCAAATCATTTCCCCTAGGCTATACTCGAGTCAATCATTTTTACAAATTGTTCAGGTAAAAATAGGTGACCTCGACTTATACTGGATCACTTATACTCGAGTATATACGTGATAGATTAAAAACAGCTGGACAAATAGAATGAAGCTGCCAAACTTAAGCTGGGTACAACATATCGGGATTTCTCCTGACCGACCGTTCGAACTTGAACGGTCGGCCAGGAGGAGAGGACTGTCGGTCGCGGCAAAGCAGCGAGTCCGATAGTACGCGGGAAACCTCCCGATCGTGCGGTCATAGAGGCACACCGCACGATGGACGAGGTTTTTCAACCCTGTCGATCGTCCTTAGTCCGATTCGGACGCCACGGTCGATCGGACCATGGGCACTTTCGGAGGCGATTAATTTCGGTCCGATCGACCGATACACTGACCTACGGTTCGATGCGGACCAAAACTACTCATCGTGTTACCCAGCTTTAATTTAACTTAGAAGATGTAGTCACTAAAAAAATTTGTCACGATACATTGTTAATCAATTTAGGGCTAACATAGGGGCAACGACATCCCGTTAAAGAACACTAAAAGGTCTCAGAACAACACCCGAATCAGAAGGAAAGAGCATCTTATGTAAAAGCAGTAATCGTGTCTCACCTCTCATTTGGTGTTAGGGAAATTTAACTGAGGAAATTGTTACATTGCAAAGCCAATTCCTTACAGGTCAGATTGGCAAGTGAGGATTGTGATGGGTTAGGGTATGGGCCAGTCATGTCCATACACACAGATTTTTTCATCCAGTTATTCAGGGTGGTTTATATTTATTTTAAGTAAGTTGAAAACTTAGATCTAGGTAATTCTCTCTTACATACATGAATATAAATAAAGGTTTCAGAAAATTCTGACTTCTGTTTGCAGGACCCTAGTAGAGAACGTTATGGTTTTGGCCCTTGGACCCAGCGCATGGGGGATTCAGTTGCTCAGTTAGAGATCTGAGCATGTTTGACACATCCAACAACATCAGTAAGAAAAATTACTGTTCAGGAAACCATTCCAAGGTAGTGGGTCCTGGGAAGAAAGGACCCCTTACAGACCCTTAAATGTAAGTCATAAGTCAACAGAAAGGGATTGCCTCAAGGGGTATGAAATCAAAATAAGTAATGCATAATATAAACTAAGAATTTTAAAAAATAATGATATGTTCCATGAACTTTCCAGTTAATGTAGCCAGGGTAAGGACCTAAAAAACACTAGATTCCTTAACCTGGCCTGTGCTTATCTTACATTAGATCACCGAAAATTACTTACAGGAAGTTAGTAGGCTCTATGAGCTGCACAAGCGCTGCCTCCTGCCTCTGTCTGGACCTGCTTAATGTGGAAAAGGCACATCTTTTCCATAGGCTCAGTAAAATCGGCATCAAGCTTAGGGCTTGGACTGTTTATAAGATTCCATCAGGCCATAGGATTCAAACTCTGCCGCATCCATTATCTCCCTCTCTAACAATCGGGAAATTAAATCTCCGCTGTGCCGCACATATACTGGCTCCAAAATATAAACAAAGCATTATCTACAAAATCCTTCTCTTTAAATCCCTTCGCCTCTGCTGCTCTATTTCTATATTTCTTCTCAGGGTACCCATGTGTCATGTCCAGTACCTACGAGATCATCACAGGACCATCTCTTATATAGGAACCCCCCCCCACTCACACTGTACATCTCTCTTAACCTTTTTCTTCCAGTCCATCTGGAATTCTATTCCCTCTCTCTAACACCAGAACCTTAATAAACAAGTTAAACTCAACTCTCATCCTATCTCCAGAGCACACACAGCATTATGACTGTGGACCACTGCCACCAGTTATGCTTTAGCACTTCACCCTTTCCTTAGGTATCTGAGTTACGCACTAAGTAGATTGAAGCTCTACGGGGCAGGGACCTCTTAACTGATGTAACATAGGTTCAAGCACTTGTATATTCAGATGATATATTATTATATATTTATTTACTGTCCCCCTTAATGACTTTTTGTATTCTATATAACATGCGCTGCGTCCCCTAGTGGCGCGTTTATATAAATAAACATATATAGACTGTAACATATGTAACTGTAATAGAGAATATCAAGCTTATTTAACACATATGCAAAAATGACGGGATTGTAATTTGCCATTACCAATCAGATACCTTTTAACTGGTCTCAACTCTAAACAGTTTCATAAAATCCTGATTGTTGCCCATCTATTAAATAAACCACTTTGTGTTCTGACAATGCCTAGCAGACCCTCTTTCTTTAGCTTTATATCATGCAGGTTCTTTAATCCACGCTTCTAGTCTCCATTAAACTGACCTGCAGGTTGACACAGGACTAAAATTATTAACCCATCACAAGATAATCAACTAACCACTGGACGTTTGTTAATTTGCACAGAAAACTATTACGATCTTATTTCTATACATTGGAATATGGTTACCTAAGGCGTCAGAAAATGTACTCACTACATTAATAATTGACCTAAACTGCCGAGGGTAGAAATCTTATCAAGGGCCCATCAATAATTTTCCTTGGGGTTCCCACCACACCATAATTGATAAAAAGCAGGGGGAAAAGTATAATATTAGTTCGTCTTATATAAATCTATCATGTACTCCAAAAGTGTGGAATAAACAGAATGATTTTTTCTCGAGCTGGGATCTGGAGCTTTTTAAGGAAAAATGTGGGGTTTTTGTTTCTCTGATTTTTAGGAATACAAAATTACTGAAACCTTCAGGATTAATTAGAACACATCATTGGGGTTTATTTAAAATAATGCTAGAAGTTCGATACATAATATTACATTACAGAAACTAACAAAAAATTATAAATGAATTAAAATTCCAAAAACTGGCATTTACACAAAAGTCTACCTTTATGGGGGAAAATCTAGGTGTCCAGGCAACCCCTGATGATTACTAATTAGTTCTTGACTGCTGCACTGATTAATGTCTCAGGCAAGATCACCAGGCAGGAGCCAGGCCAAAATTATTAAACTACTAATTAATAAACTTGCCCGAGTGGAGTGCAGTATTACACTGGGGAATTGTACACCAACATCATCTATATCCTGCCTAATTCTACCAATTAGAATGTTGGGGTTCTTCTTAATAAAAATTTAGTATAGGCATGCAATGTGATTGTGAGCATGGTCGAGCGGTTGTTTGATGAAACAGTTTTCGGCTCGAAAAAAAGTCGATAACGTCTATGATAGGGGCTAAAGCTGGAAAAATATTGCAAAGGTTACTTTTAGTTTTTTGGTATTTGAATTCGGTCATTTTACGTCAGTTAGAAAAACAATTCGAAGCAAAGTGATGTTGCAAAACTCTGTGACAGCTTCCATCGTGTGCGCCGAGTGAGAAGCAGGGCACTATGTGTAACAAGGAATGCCAAGGAAAATGCAGGGCAGAGCCTTACAGTGGGATAGAGGTTCCTGGAAGGAATGATGATATCTTAACCCTGTGGATTTGATCTGTGCCCTGTTATGACGTTATCTGTTTCACCAGATGAGTGGGGAGCCTTTGGATTAACACACGTTTGTTGAGGGCTACCGTAGGTAATTTGACATGAGTACTAGCTAAATAATAATTATAAGTTATGTTTTTTTATTTTACATTTGAAGAATGGAGGCGGAGGGGATTGGATGGGCTTCTAGTAGGGGGTATTTAAGAACAAATGTTATATTTAAAGGGTATAGTCACCCTTGAAAAAAAATTTTTGTTTAACATTCCCCCTGTCCCCCGCCCCAAAAAAAAAAACCGCTCTATTTTATATTATTAGAAATGCCCCAAACTACTACCTTCCCTCTTCTCCGCCGCACTGCCGGCCCTTCTGCTTGCAAGGAAAAATGACAAGCAGAGGGGCGTGACCGGCAGTCGGTCGTGAAGGGCTAAGCGGGCAGCCATAACGGACGCGGCTGCCGGGAGTTCAGTGCGGCAGAGGAAAGAGGGAAGGTAAGTAATGTTTGGGGAACCGTTCTAAATAAAAAAATATAGCGGTTGGGCTTTGGGGGGGACAGGTGGAATTTAATATGGAAAGGGTTTTATGCTGGAGGAGGGAGGGAATCCTAAATCGGGAGGGAGAGGGAGGGGGAGGGGAGAAGGGCTTGCAGTACGCATGCAAACTTCTCCCGGAGGGCCAGACAGTAGGCAGAGTTCCGATATGGATATGCTATCCTCCTGTGGGCAAGTTTTTGGTAACTTTGGGGGGGGGGGATACAGGAGAACCAAATGGAGCTGGGAATGTAAGGTAAGGATGTTATCCAATACAGGATGGGCCATTACTGGGGGGGGGGGGATTATTTGGGAGGGGGGATTATAGTTTTGGGTGGGGACATGCCCTTAAAAAAAATGAAATCAGATTATTACCTTTTTTAGTTTCATTGTGGTCTCTCATCTGTATTAATTAAGAAAATAAAACAAGAGCATGATGTCTTGGGAGGAATTTATTCTTTGTCTTTCAATCCATCATGAATATTAACAGAATTCAAGCAATGTTGATGGGATGAGTAACACATGATGAACAAACAAAACAAATCATACACAGGGGCAAATTATAATTATCCAAAGATTATAAGTCCGGTGGACTTATCCTCAACACTGCCACCATGTTCTTCAGGATTTTCAAAGGGCCAATATGTCAATCCAACTATCAGCCACACTGAAATCTTCATCCGTTGTCAGGTAAGTTGGCATGGGATGCCCAGTTTGATCACAAGTAGTTTCATGAAGGTTTCCTAAGGCAGGTTCCGAATTAAAAATTAAAGTCGGACACAGGACACAACTGGTAAACAGAACTGTGTGCTCTACATCTGTAATGTGATGTAGTCTTATAGTTTACAATACAAATACAGAAAATTCCACTAAGGACTTCAAAGCAATAATTATATGGTGTAACAAACTGAAAAGCTAGGACTTTGTTTTTGAAATTTCTGAATCAAAAATTTTAGAACCCTCTGACTATTGCAAATAGATAGATAGACAGACCGATAGACACTTGTGACCAGGGAACAACCTACCCGGCCCCAAATACCAAAGAAATACAGGCCCCATTTCAAGATGCTGTTGAACTTGTATTCCCAGACTTTAACTGCTTAGATGGAGGAGAGAAAAACTCTATATCCTGATGGGAGAGAGGAAGCCACATGGAAATTGGTGCCACACTATGTAACGGCATCATTGTCACAGACTGAGAGGAGCATAAATGCAAATAATGTCCATAGGCTACTTGCCAGTTATTCCTATGATCCTTTACCCAATCATTTATCCCAGGGACCTGAACCTAGATAAATCCTTATATTATGTGCATATATTATTAGACAATCGATCCCCATTATCCCATACCGGAACCCCCTATATTACCATATCAAAGTGTTTTATTATTTTTGTTTCTTTGGCAATGTAACAGTTAAATTGAGCCTCAATAAAAGTCTTTTGATTGAGTGAAAGATGATAGAGATAGATAATTTCTAATAAGATAGATTAAGATAATATAAATAGATAAATAGAGAGTAGATGAACAATATAGATAGATAATAGATATAGATAGATAAAAGATAATAGACAGTATATACTAGAGTATAAACCGAGTTGTCAGGCTGTAAAATCAGCCTGAAAAAACCGAACTTGTTTATACTTGAGCAGTTACCTTTCAGGAGAAATCCATCGCTCGCTTCTACGCTCCCCTATATGTTGCGCCGGCTGACATCATGCTGGTGCGCCGAGGAGTAACGTCAGCCGGTGCGCAGTATAGGGAGCCAGCGAGCGGCTGCCTGATTTTGATTTACCGTACTGCAGAAGCTGGAAAGGGAAGCATGCCACAAAAGAATACCCACAAAAGGTACACCCTGAACTGGGGGGAAGGGTGAGGAAGGGTGAGGGTTCAGATGTTTGGAAACTACAACCCCCATGCTACTAAAGCATGCAGGGATGTCGTTCCCCAAATATTGGAGAAGTGCCCAAGGGGATTTAGTAGTCTTTAAAGGGATATCAGAATCTTCACTACGTAATAGGCATATCCAGTATGGCTATTACTGTATGGGAAATATGCGGTATAAAGGGTATCTCCACTCGTTTTATAAGTTTTGGTAATCAGTTCTATTGAAGAAGCGGAGGTAAAGGAGCCATGCCACCTTCCGCCCCCCCCCCTTCTTCAAGAAAAACAGGAGCCAGGAGCGAAGGTAAGGAAAATACCGCCGGCGCTCCCCCGGACGGAGTCTGACAGGTCACGACGGACTTGACTTCTATGCGGCCAAATCTATGCGCATAGAAGACAAGGCTCCGCGGGAACTGTCAGACCAAGCGCGGGGGGGGGAGCGCACGCGAGCGCGGAAGTTTTTACTTCTCTCCTGCTTCCTGGGTTCTATTGAAGAAAGGAAGGTTAGGGCATAGCGCCTTTACATCCGTTCTTCAATTAGAATGGGATTACCAAAAAAATTATAAAAACGCGGTGGAGATACCCTTTAAAGGGCCAATTAAAAAACAATACAGAATCAGAAAAGAGAATGTATCGATTATTGCCTTCTGATTCTGTCTGTTTTGAGCCTTTAGTTGCCCTTTAAATGGACAGCAGAATTCCCAGACAGTAGTCCCCATCCAGGAATATCCATAAGGATTTGGCTATTACTGTAGAGGAATTATGCTTCTAAAGCCTCAAAACAATACAGAATCAGAAAGCAAATAGTGGTATTAATTTTACCCTTGACTATTTCTAGAGGTAATCACTTTAATAGTTTTTCTGGTAAAATAATAGGCTACCCGGGTTGATACGTCTGGATGGTTTATACTTTGGTATTATGGGATAGCTAGCTAGATAGGTAGTAGATATAGATAATATAGCTAGTGATAGATTAGATAGATGATAATAAATTAGAGATTTAGATATATTAATAGATTAACAGAGAATAGGCTATTTGGCAGGCAACAGTCACCAGTTCATATGTAATAATGCTAGATTTCATAGATGACAAACAATAATCATATAATGACCAAGCCTCTGCATTTCAAACATCTTCTGTAGGTAAAGAATAAAATCAGAGCACAAACACAGGATAATGACCCAATAAAGGCAACAAGAAATCCAAACTCCATGTATGGTGATTGGGCAGGCACCTAAACGTATAATAGACATGGGAATAATAGCCACAGGTACACATGTTTAAATTAGTAACATCAATAGCTAACACTTTATTTGTCCCTGTCTAAGCAAAAAACATAATCAGTTAGATGTAATTAAAGTTTGTATTGTTAAAAAAGGCGCTAATTTTGCCCCAACCAATTGGATCAGTTATTACATTGAAAGTTAACATCTGATTGGTTGCGTGGTAAAATTAGCACCATTTTTATGTAAGACTTTATTGCATTGCCTGATTGCCTAATATGTTAAAGGGTATGTCCACCCTAAAATACACTTTTGTATATAAGATTCCCAACCGCTAGGTTTTTTTCTAGAAAGCCCCCCCAAACTTACTTACCTTCCTCTTTCCTCCGGCCGTGCTCCAGGGACCCTTGTTGCGAGAGAAAAAAGCATGCAGAGGGGCGGGACTGGCAGCCGCGTCTGTGATTGGCTGAGCGGCAGCCAATCACGGACGCGGCTGCCGGCAGCCTCACTTCGCCGCCCGGAGGGAAAGAGGAGCGGTAAGTAAAAGTTTTTGGGAGCTGCTTTATAAAGATACAAATATAGCAGTTGGGGCTTGGAGAGCCCAGGGGGAATCTATGTATTACACATTTTTGACGCTTATGGGGGGAGGGAATCGGGAGAGGAGGGAGAGGGGGAGGGGAGAGAAGGGCTGGCAGTACGCATGGCAAATATCTACCGGAGGCCAGGTAGAAGAGTCCTATATGGCAGTTGTTGGACTTTGGGGGGGGGCTATACAGAGAACCCTATGGGCTGGGAGGATGTGAGGTAAGGGATTAAACTACACTACATGGTGGGGCCAGTAGTTGGGGGGATTATTAGTTTGTGCCCCCTCACCGTGGTGGACAGCCTTTAAATGGTGAAAAAATTACTTTTCATACTAACCTATAATTAAATACTTGTATGTAGCACTTAATCTGAGCTGTGTTTCTGCATACTTTACAATTTTGTCAGTATTCCCCGTCCCTCTCATAATTGACTACTCCTTCCAGCTGACCTAAATTTCTGAGAGGTCAAGCATGCTCAGTAATCACCATGAAGAATTCCCCCTATGCATTTCACATAACTGTCGAGTTACAGCAAAACTGCATGCAGCAGAAAGTTAATGATAATAATGCACCTGATTGACAGCTGAAATGTAAGGTTCGATATCTACAGAAACAGGGATCCAGTAATGGGCAGTTAAAATTAATACATATGTCGAATAAGTATATGTAGATAAACACTTGTCCAATGGTAATGGTATATGCTGTATCTGAAATGGCCCTCAGCCCATATCTGCTTCGCCCTAAATCCCAGCATTATATATTACCGGTAATGAATAGGACAAGATACCGTTCATAGAAGCTTAGAAAATCCAGAAATACTGGAACAAGAAGAACATTTCATCTACCAACTAATAAGTAGTTCTAGCACCAAGGGAAAGACCCACTGTGACTGCTGCAGACGCCTAATTACAAAGAAGGAGTAGAAGAAATGAAGTAGATCCAGGAGTTAGAAGATTCTCAAAGCTATTTATTCACACATTACATGTTTCGGACTCTAGTCATTTGTACGTTTGATAAAGGACTAAGAGTCGAAAAATGAATGTGTGAATAAATAGCTTTGCAAGATATCAGAGGACAAGTAGATACAGGACGCTATTGAAGGAAAATAGGCCTTTCGTGTTTGATGCCTAATTACAATGAGCAAAGTCATCTAGTTATTCTAAGTGAAGCAAAGACCATGAATAAAATAAACATTTTTCTCAATTGATATATACAATTTCTGATATTATTATTCAAATTTAAGACAAGTACCGGGACACTAAAATGACATTTACAAAAAACCTCTTGGATAAGCGGGAATGTGATAACCAAAATAATCAGCCCACGCTTCTATTACGTTGTTTATTGAAATTCTATTTTTGTATTGTGTACTTGCAGCAATAAAAGTTAATCGAGGGGTAAAAGGGTTAATAAAATAGCAAGATCGAAATGTAAATTTGAAATGTTTCTTTTCTCCACTGCCAAAGCAAAATTCCAGTTTGATTTGATGTCTGTGCTGCCGATATTCCCTCATTGAGTTCATTTCTTAATACAGAGAGAATGCGATTCAAGGGATTAGGTCCTGTATTGCAAGACAGGCACTAGGATAGAAAAAATTGCATAGTAATCATGCTGAACCAAAATCCTGCCTGGAACGGGGATTATATATAGGGTCCAATCTTCAGTCATCAGGAATATCGCAGTAGTAAACAGTTTGTCAGGGTGCCCAGCTGATAGGAAATGCAAAAAACAAAAACTTTAGCTATTAAAAACCCATTTCATGTAGATCTAACTTCAGATCGTTTATAAGTATTTCTTTGACCTGCCACCGAAAAAGGCTGCATGAATTTAGATTTCACTGCTAGCAGAATAGTTTCGATGGGAAGAAAGAACAAGAGAGGAGGAGGAAACCAGTTAGTGAGGAAAACAATGGAGGGAAGGAAAGGACGCATCAGTTTAGAGGAAGTCGGCACGTGTGGTGGGACAAATGTAGCAGTCCATGACTCAAATTTGTGGGCGGTGTGTGTTCCATGGGACTAATAATTAAAGTATCTAGAGAGTATAATAACAGGATGAATGAAGCTAGTTATTCCCAAAATTATTGATGCCTTGTTCTAATTCAAACAATGATATTCCCTAAATACAATTAATAAAAAAATTCAATCATATGGCTCTCGTGAGGGTTCTCATTCATCCAGGTGCATGGTTTATCTGTATCAATTAGATCAAACTGGAATTGGACGATAAAAATTTATTGCTTCCACTCCCATTTCCCATGTTCTGTGTTTGATGGTTATGTCCCCTTAGCTGACTGGACAGTGTTACTAGTTGCAAAGGAGTTAGGAAAAACATGAGAAGCAAACATCTTTGCAGACAAGAACATTTTAGCACCGTATGTTGAATGAAAATTAAAGTGGTGTGGTCTTCAACACATGGAAATCCTTGTAATGTTTTATATATTACTTAAACAAAACACTTAGAATTTGCCAGTGTTTGGTCTAACCTACACTGGCCTGACTAGCCAGGGCTGCCTCTAGGGGGGAAGGGGGGGAGTGGGTACTTCCTCTATAGGGGACCAGGAGAGGAGGGGGGGGTTATTCCATGCAAACGCTGCATTCTCAAGACGGGGCTCCGTCAGAAGTAAGAATGGGAAGAGAAAGGGAATGTGCTTCGGATTTCCTTATGCCGAAGGGGCGCTCCGCATGACGCCAATATGAAAATATTTCTCACGGCGTGCCTCTGCTAAAGGTTAGAAAGATGCCGGTGGCAGTAGGACTCTTTTGTGTTGTGTTTATATTGTGTTGCACATACGGCACTGTACCTAGCAGCCACAGAAATTGCTGGAGTGGAGAAGCGGCCAGTGAGTGAATGGAAAGTGGTAATAGGAAGGGGAGAGCATCAGTCAATCAAATCTGGAATAGGGATCCTTTGCACTCCCTAGCGGATTATGGTTTCCATTGTGGTGTTGTGGTGTGTGGTATGTGTGTTCTCATAAATTTTCTTTTGCCACTCACTGGCTGATGAGTGGTCCACACTGTGTGTGTGAAGCTTGTAACAATCCTCTCTTACCCCACGTGGCAAAAGGCTGCGTTCGTAGTTTAAAGACCAGGAAGGAGCTTTAGTGGCTGGGACTCCCTGCCATATAGGACATGCCTCGGATGCCGCAGGCATGATTGGTCCTGCTTCAGCTCCTTTACATTACCCAGGTGACATCGCACAGTTGGGGCAGTAACCGGAGCAGGATACAGGACCAATCAGGCTTGCAGGTATCTGAGGGCATGTCCTGATTGCCGGCGGGAGCGTCCAAGCACTGAAGGTGCAAAGCAAAGCACTGCCAGCGTGGGTAAGAGAAAATAAAAAAAGAAATGAAATCTCTGACCAAGCTTCTCGCTGGCCACCTTGTATTCCCTCAGGGTGCGTATCATGAGTGACCCTGAGATTGTACAGGTGAATCTGCTCCTCCTGCCACAGGTCCTCTCAGTTCCTGACCAAGTAAGAGAGGAGTGTTAGCTGACAAACCACACTGTGAACCACCAGCTGGAGGACAAAAGGAAAATGAAGGAAGGCTGAGTGCAGCACCGGGTGGTAAGGAAAATAAAATAACAAAAAAAAAAAACTGGACAATTGTGCTGCCTTTGCACAGCAGAAGCAGCATTGGTTGGTGTGTGAGGGGGTATTTTTTTTTTGGGGGGGGGGGGGGGTGCGGGGTTGGGGGGGTGGGGGGTGATTCAGGACTTGGAGGGGTGGGGTTTAGTAGGTGGGTTTAAGTGTGGATCTTCGTGTTGCAGGGCCATTTTTTGCACTGATAACACAGTGTTGTAATTGTGCTGTTACAGTTGTAGATAACACAGTGGTGTAATTGTGCTGTTACAGTTGTAGATAACACTGTGTTGTAATTGCACTGTTACAGCTGTAGATTACACCTTGTTGTAATTGTACTGTTACAGTTGTAGATAACACCGTGTTGTAATTGGGCTGTTACAGTTGTAGATAAAACTGTGTTGTAATTGTACTGTTACAGTTGTGGATAACACAGTGTTGTAATTGTAGTGTTACAGTTGTAGATAGCACTGTGTTGTAATTGTGCTGTTACAGTTGTAGATAACACAGTGTTTTAATTGTACTGTTACAGTTGTAGATAACAGTGTTGTAATTGTGCTGTTACAGTTGTACATAACACTGTGTTGTAATTGTACTGTTACAGTTGTAGATTACACCGTGTTGTAATTCTAATGTTATAGTTATGGATAACACAGTGTTGTAATTGTGCTGTTACAGTTGTAGATAACACCGTGTTGTAATTCTAATGTTATAGTTATGGATAACACAGTGTTGTAATTGTACTGTTACAGTTGTAGATAACACCGTGTTGTAATTCTAATGTTATAGTTATGGATAACACAGTGTTGTAATTGTGCTGTTACAGTTGTACATAACACTGTGTTGTAATTGTACTGTTACAGTTGTAGATTACACCGTGTTGTAATTCTAATGTTATAGTTATGGATAACACAGTGTTGTAATTGTGCTGTTACAGTTGTAGATAACACCGTGTTGTAATTGTGCTGTTACAGTTATAGATAACACAGTGCTGTAATTGTACTGTTACAGTTGTAGATAACACAGTGTTGTAATTGTGCTGTTACAGTTGTAGATAACACCATGTTGTAATTGTGCTGTCACAGTTGTAAATAACACCATGTTGTAATTGTACTTTCACAGTTATAGATAACACCGTGTTGTAATTGTACTGTTACAGTTGTAGATAACAGTGTTGTAATTGTGCTGTTACAGTTGTAGATAACACCGTGTTGTAATTGTACTGTTACAGTTGTAGATAACACAGTGGTGTAATTGTTCTGTTACAGTTGTAAATAACACTGTGTTGTAATTGTACTGTTACAGTTGTAGATAACACCATGTTGTAATTGTACTGTTACAGTTGTAGATAGCACTGTGTTGTAATTGTACTGTTACAGTTGTAGATAACACTGTGTTGTAATTGTACTGTTACAGTTGTAGATAACACCGTGTTGTAATTGTAGTGTAAACAGTTGTAGATAACAC
>JAACNH010002277.1:0-42643 GCA_019447015.1 Hymenochirus boettgeri
AACTGGAGGGCTGAGTATACTGGCTAATGAACTGGAGGGCTGACTTACACTGGCTAATGAACTGGGGGGTTGACCAACACTGGCTAATGAACTGGAGGGTTGATTATCCTGGTAATGAACTGGAGGGATGCAAACACTGGAAAATAAACTGGAGGGCTGCAAACACTGAATAATAAACTTATGTGCTGCCACACTGGCTAATGAACGGCGGGCTGAGTCTACTGGCTAAACTGGCCTAAAAACCTGAGGCTTACTTATATTGGCTAATGGACTGAGGGATGACTCACACTGGCTATTGAGCTGAGGGCTGACTAACACTGGCTAATAAAGTGAAGGGCTGACAACACTGTCTAATGAACTGGAGGGCTGACTAACACTGTCTAATAAACTTAAGGGCCAACTAACACTGGCTAATGAACTGGAGGGATGACTAAATTGGCTAATTAACTGGAGGGCTGACTACCCCTGGCTATGAACTGGAGGGCTGACAAACACTGTCTAATGAACTGGAGGGCTGCATACACTGACTAATGATCTGGGGGGCTAACTAACACTGACAAATAAACTGGGTGGCTGACTAACACTGGCTAATGAACCGGAGGGCAGACTAACACTGGATAATGAACTGGAGGGCTGACTAACACTAGTTAGTAAAGTGAAGGGCTGACAGCACTGTCTAATGAACTGGAGGGCTGACTAACACTGTCTAATGAACTGGAGGGTTGACTTATATTGGCTAATGAACTTGAGGGATGACTAACACTGGCTAATGAACTGGAGGGCTGACTAACACTGTCTATGAACTTAAGGTCCAACTAACACTGGCTAATGAACTTGAGGGATACTAACACTGGCTAATGAGCTGGAGGGCTGACAAACACTGGCTAATAAAGTGAAGGGCTGACTTACACTGTCTAATGAACTTAAGGGCCAACTAACACTGGCTAATGAACTGGGGGCTGACTAACAGTGTGTAATGAACTGGAGGGCTGACTAACACTTGACTGAATTAACTGGAGGGCTGACTAACACTGGCTATGAATGAGGCTGAACACAACACTGGCTAATGACCTGGGTGGCTGATCTAACACTGGCTAGTGAAACGAGGGCAGACTAACACTGGATAATGAACTGGAGGGCTGACTAACACTAGTTAGTAAAGGGAAGGGCTGACAGCACTGTCTAATGAAACTGGAGGGCTGACTAACACTGTCTAATGACTGAGGGTTGACTTATATTGGCTAATGAACTTGAGGATGACTAACACTGGCTAATGAACTGGAGGGCTGACTAACACTGTCTAATGAACTTAAGGTCCAACTAACACTGCTAATGACTTGAGGGATGACTAACACTGCTAATGAGCTGGAGGGCTGACAAACACTGGCTAATAAAGTGAAGGGCTGACTTACACTGTCTAATGAACTTAAGGGCCAACTAACACTGGCTAATGAACTGGTGGGCTGACTAACAGTGTGTAATGAACTGGAGGGCTGACTAACATTGACTAATTAACTGGAGGGCTGACTAACACTGGCTATGAACTGGAGGGCTGACAAACACTGGCTAATGAACTGGGTGGCTGACTAACACTGGCTAATGAACCGGAGGGCAGACTAACACTGGATAATGAACTGGAGGGCAACTAACATGGCTAATGAACTTGAGGGCTGAATACACTGGCTAATGAACTGGAGGCTGTACTAAAACTAGTTATAAAGTGAAGGGCTGACAGCACTGTCTAATGATAAAGGGATGACTTACACTGGCTAATGAACTGGGGGACTGGACCAACACGGCTATGAACGGGAGGGCTGATTATCCTGGGGTAGTGAACTGGAGGGCTGCAAACACTGGAAATAAACTGGAGAGCTAAAACACTGGAAAATAAACACTGGATGCTGCAAACACGTAATAATAAACTGGAGGGCTGCAAACACTGGATAATAAACTGGAGGGCTACCAACACTGACTAATGAAACAGGAGGGCTGACTATAATGGCTAATGAACTGGAGGACTGACTTCACTGGTTAATGAATTGGAGGGTTGACAACACTGTCTAATGAGCTGGAGTGCTGAAAACATTGGCTAATGAACTGGAGGGCTGACTAACACTGGTTTCTAAGTGAAGGGCTACAGCACGGTCTAATGAACTGAGGGCTGATACCTGGCTAATGAACTGGGGGGCTGACCAACACTGGCTAATGAACTGGAGGGCTGACTTACATGGCTAATGACTGGGGGGTTTACCAACACTGGCTAATGAACTGGAGGGTTATTATCCTGGTAATGAACTGGAGGATGCAAACACTGGAAAAAAACTGGAGGGCGCAAACACTGAATAATAACTGGAGGCCTGCAAAACACTGAATAATAAAACCGGAGGGGCTGCAAACTGGCTAATGAACTGGAGGGCTGACTATACTGGCTAATGAACTGGAGGGCTGACTTATATTGGCTAATAAACTAAAGGGATGACTAACACTGGCTAATGAGCTGGAGGGCTGACACCTGGCCTAATAAACTGAAGGGCTGACAACACTGTCTAATAACTGGAGGGCTGACTTAACACTGTGTAATGAACTTAAGGGCCAGCCAACACTGCTAATGAACTTGAGGGATAACTAACACTGGCTAATGAGCTGGAGGGCTGACTTACAACTGGCTAATAAGTGTGGGCTGACAATACTGTCTATGAACTGGAGGGCTGACTTACACTGTCTAATGAACTTAAGGGCCAACTAACACTGGCTGACTAACAGTGATGACTAACACTGGAGGGCTGACTAACATTGGCTAATTAACTGGAGGGCTGACTAACACTGCTAATGAATGGAGGGCTGACAACACTGGCTAATGAACTGGAGGGCTGCATACACTGACTAATATCTGGGGGCTAACTAACACTGACTAATGAACTGGGTGGCTGACTAACACTGGCTAATGAACTTGAGGGCTGACTAACACTGGCTAATGAATCGGAGGGCAGACTAACACCGGCTAATGAACTGGAGGGCTGACTAACATTGGCTACTTAACTGGAGGGCTGACTAACACTGGCTATGAACTGGAGGGCTGACAAACACTGGCTAATCTGAACTGGAGGGCTGCATACATCTGACTATGATCTGGGGGGGCTAAAAACTAACCGACTAATGAACTGGGTGGCTGAACTAACACTGGCTAATGAAACTTGAGCTGACTAACCTGTGAATGATCGGAGGGCAGACTAACACGGGCTAATGAACTGAGGGCTGAATACACTGGCTAATGAACTGGAGGGCTGACTCCACTGTGTAATGAACTTAAGGGCCAACACTGGCTGACTAACAGTGATGACTAACACTGTGTAATGAACTGGAGGGCTGACTAACATTGGCTAATTAACTGGAGGGCTGACTAACACTGGCTATGAACTGGAGGGCTGACAAACACTGGCTAATGAACTGGAGGGCTGCATACACTGACTAATGATCTGGGGGGCTAACTAACACTGACTAATGAACTGGGTGGCTGACTAACACTGGCTAATGAACACGGAGGGCAGACTAACACTGGCTAATGAACTGGAGGGTTGCATACACTGACAATGATCTGGGGGGCTAACTAACACTGACTAATGAACTGGGTGGCTGACTAACACTGGCAATGAACTGAGGGCTGAGCACTAACACTGGCTAATGAATCGGGGGCAGACTAACACTGGCAATAAGAACTGGAGGGCTGAATACCTGGCTAATGAACTGGAGGGCTGACTCCACTGTGTAATGAACTGGAGGGCTGAGTAACACTGGGTAATGAACTGGAGGGCTGACTAGACTGTGTAATGAACTGGAGGGCTATGCAACACTAGGTAATGAACTGGAGGGCTGACTAGACTGTGTAATGAACTGGAGGGCTATGCAACACTAGGTAATGAACTGGAGGGCTGACTAACACGGGTAATGAACTTAACAACAGAACCTAGTGTTTGGATGCAGTATTGATGAGGGAGAGTTTTTTCCCATTAACTCTCAGGGCCCCTGGCTGGAAAGTCTGGGCCCCATAACGGAGTATCCATGTCCCCTGATGGCAGCCTGGCGTAAAATCATTGAAATCACAATCAGCAAATTGCACTGTAAAAAACACCCATTTCTTTTTGATAGGGAGATAATGATGAATGGTTTAACATAGGAGAAATATTCAGTTGTATCTGCTCCTCATTCATTAATAGAATTCATGGGATCACACTTTATTTATGGCACTTGAGAGTATTGAAAGCATAAAGGTCTCTGTTAGGATAATTCCGCTGATAGGTGAATAGGAAAAAAATATAATGGTAAAATATAAGACTGTAGCCAAGTTCTTAAAGGACAATTATACTCACCTCCATCCCTCCACTCGATCTTCATGTAGTGGCAACAACAAGCGTGCCTTCCTATTGGCCTCGTCGCCAGACGGGGTATGATGGGGGGCGGAACCAATAACATACTATTCATTAGCCAGTATACTCAGCCCTCCAGTTCATTAGCCAGTGTTGGCAGCCCTCCAGTTTATTATTCAGTGTTTGCAGGCCTCCAGTTTATTATCATGTTTGCCAGCCTCCAGTTTATTTTCCGTGTTTTGCATCCCTCCAGTTCATTACCAGGATAATCAACCCTCCAGTTCATTAGCCAGTGTTGGTCAGCCCCCCCAGTTCATTAGCCAGTGTAAGTCAGCCCTCCAGTTCATTAGCCAGTGTTGGTCAGCCCCCCAGTTCATTAGCCAGTGTAAGTCAGCCCTCCAGCTCATTAGCCAGTATACTCAGCCCTCCAGTTCATTAGCCAGTGTTGGCAGCCCTCCAGTTTATTATTCAGTGTTTGCAGGCCTCCAGTTTATTATTCAGTGTTTGCAGCCCTCCAGTTTAATTTCCAGTGTTTACATCCCTCCAGTTCATTACCCAGGATAATAAACCCTCCAGTTCATTAGCCAGTGTTGGTCAGCCCCCCAGTTCATTAGCCAGTGTAAGTCAGCCCTCCAGTTCATTAGACAGTGCTGTCAGCATTTCACTTTATTAACCAGTGTTAGTCAGCCCTCCAGTTCATTAGCCAGTGTTTTCAGCACTTCAGCTCATTAGACAGTGTTGTCAGTCCTCCAATTCATTAACCAGTGAAGTCAGTCCTCCAGTTCATTAGCCATTATAGTCAGCCCTCCTGTTCATTAGTCAGTGTTGGTAGCCCTCCAGTTTATTATCCAGTGTTTGCAGCCCTCCAGTTTATTATTACGTGTTTGCAGCCCTCCAGTTTATTTTCCAGTGTTTTCAGCTCTCCAGTTTATTTTCCAGTGTTTGCAGCCCTCCAGTTCACTACCCAGGATAATCAGCCCTCCAGTTCATTATCCAGTGTTGGTCAGTCCCCCAGTTCATTAGCCAGTGTAAGTCATCCCTCCAGTTCATTAGACAGTGCTGTCAGCCCTTCACTTTATTAACTAGTTTTAGTCAGCCCTCCAGTTCATTAGCCAGTGTATTCAGCCCTCAAGTTCATTAGCCAGTGTTAGTCTGCCCTCCGGTTCATTAGCCAGTGTTAGTCAGCCCTCAAGTTCATTAGCCAGTGTTAGTCAGCCACCCAGTTCATTAGCCAGTGTTAGTCAGCCCTCCAGTTCATAGCCAGTGTTAGTCAGCCCTCCAGTTAATGGAGGGCTGACAAACACTGGCTAATGAACTGGAGGGCTGCATACACTGACTAATGATCTGGGGGGCTAACTAACACTGACTAATAACACTGACTAATGAACTGGGTGGCTGACTAACACTGGCTAATGAACCGGAGGGCAGACTAACACTGGCTAATGAACTGGAGGGTTGCATACACTGACTAATGATCTGGGGGGCTAACTAACACTGACTAATCATTTAATGTTGCTGGGCTCTAAGAGGGTGGTGTACGGAAAGAAGGGTTTATAGAGAATGGCAGACTTGGCTGCGGCTACAAGCTCTTTAGTAGGAGGGTTGCCACCTCACTGCATTGGGTGCCACTGTTTTGGGGGAGCAGATGGCCTAGAAGGTTGAAGGAGATTTTTAAAATAGGTTGGGGGGGGGGGTGTTGGGGGGGGTATCTAATTAGCAGTTCTCCCCAATGGGATAGAGGTCCAGGAGGGGAAAGCGAAGCAGGTGTAGAGGGCCAGTGGTGGGTGGAAACGGGGTGGGGGCTAGCATAGGGGATAGTGAGGCGGTGATTTAAAGTTATAAATAAATACGGATATAATCCAAAATGTAGGTTGCAAATGCTGAGAGAAGCCGGCTGACCCAAAATGCGGTGAACTGGGAGATAATGGTTGATTGATAAAGTATGATTTTGTAATTAATAGGTATAGCAGAAACATGGTTGAAAGTTCTCAAAGGGCTGTAAATTTAGGAGGAATACGCCTTGTTTAGGCAGGACAGAGAAAAAGGAAAGAGAGAGGATTTATATTGTGTATTCTTCAATGAGACTTGAAAGTTTGTTCTTGAAGACGTTCGTAGTCTATTCAACTAGCTTTTCATTCAGAATGAACTTGTACAAGAATCTGTGCAATTAGTTACCCTGGAAAATCCCTAATTAGCATATCATAGCAATCTATAGGGTGTTAAAGGGCGTGTTGCTTAGTGGTTAGCCTAGAGGTGTTATAGACCGCCAGGGGAAGGGTTTTGCAAAAACAGCATTGTAAATGGAAAGACAGGTGGTGTCGAAACCCCCCACCTCTTATTAGGCTTGGTTTCTTTATTTTCATATAAATGGCCTCCTGACACCTCTATATTGGACCAAGTAACGTTCACGTTGTCAATATGTTAACATTACAAACCTTCAAAGGTATGTTCTTTATCTTAAAATGCAGGTTACACGGCTGAGTCCTGACCCGAGGAATTGGCTCTTATGTGCTGGGCCATACGTTGATGCAGTTGCTGTTTGGTCTTCCCCAATACAATCAGAGCATTCTTCACTGCAGTGCATTCATATATGATGTCGTTTTCTTGTGTTTAGGTATGGGTCTTCAGATGTAACAATTGCTGCACCATCAGTGTGTTGTTTTGTTTAAAGCAGACAGGGTACTGTGTTTTTGCAAAATTCCCTAGTTTCTCGAGAGACCCCTGCTACATATGGGAATGACCATGTTCTTTCTCTCTTGCTTTTCCCCTCAATTTGGGTATTATACCTAGTTCTTTCTTTCTCACTTACTTTTGACAAGGCCCAGTCTGGATTATCCAAAAGTTTTAAGGCTCCTCTGAGATGTTTCATTCTTTAACCTTGCTCTGTCGCATAAGTAGGGATGTCTCTCGCTCTGGTTGCAGGGTTCTGATGACACCCAGCTTGTGACCAAAGGGTGGTGGGAGTCCAACACGATCAAATACTGACCTGGTTGTGGTTTCTGTAAACCTATACTTCAGTTTACCATTCGCGATAATTCTACTAAGCAGTCCAGAAAGTAGTTTGTGTTTGTACCTCTTCCCTTGTAAAATTTGATGTTATGGTTCTACGCATTAATGTGTTCTGGGAAAGCTTGTACTTCATTCTGGTGGATTTTAACCAGGTGTCATCCACAATTCTACACCAGTGGCTGAGTGCTATGCACTTAACGGTTTGTTAAGCGCCCCCTGTTTTCTACCTCCTCCATGTTTAAAGGTTTGTTGGCCACTTGTTTGGGGCTTTATTTCTTTTTTGTCAATTTTTTTTTTGTGGCTTGTGAGTTTGTTTCGTTTGTCTCTTTTGTTGTTATTGTTATATTTTGGGTGTTTCGGCCTGTGTTAGGCCACAAGGGTGAACTGGAGATCCCAATAGCACATCCATATTTTGCTTATTGAATACAACAGATATACCAATGACCGGATAAATGAGAACCTTCACAAGCAGAAAGGGTAGAGGAAAATGGGTTTATGTTAAAAAAGCATTGAAGCCAAATTAAAAAGAAGAGATAGAGTAACTGGTGGTCTATTGGATGTTATTAAAGTGGAGGCAATATGGAGGAAGGAACAGGAAAGGGGGTGGTAATGGTAGGTTAAGGTAAGTCATTGTTGGTGTCTGCCTAATAGCCGCCAACTGCTAGCAGGAGGAAGTGAGTCAGTACCTATGCAGTTGCGCAAGGGCTTGTAAGTTTATGGGAGTGTGCTCATTATGGGGGACCTTTTAATTTTTTTTTTTTACCCTGACATTGATGGTGGAGTGGAAAAGCGGCAAGAGTTCCTGAATTTGCTTGCAGGATCATGTTCTTCTCACAGGTGGTTGAAGTTACTACTAGAAAAGGAGCTCGTGGATCTGGTAATATTAATATTGGGAGCGCCATTGTTGATATAAAGGTAACTGGAGGCTTAGGAGAATATTTTTAATTAATTATTTACCCTGCGTAATAAATGTAAAAAAATACATGTGGCTGTTGAATTCGATGTAAAGAGCCAAATGGAAAGAAAGAAAAGGCCATTTTATTTAAAAACCTTTAGGCGAGAGGGACGGAAAACAAAGGGCTTTGAATTATAAAAACTGTAACAGAGGGTAAGAAAGCAATCAAACTAGCTAAAATTAATTAATGAAGTTAGGCTAGCTAAACACAAGCATCACTAAGCCTAAACATTTTTTTAAAGTACCGTAGTATTAATAGTAAGAGATGAATATGAAAATGTTGGCACCATTAGTATGGGGATAAGTTAGTTACTGAGGATGGCGATAACATAGCAAATTGTCTGAAATATTTTTTTTTTCCCCTCTGTATACAATATAAAAGCTCCAAGTACAGATATCCTAGATTTATATAGCAATAATGGTATAAAAGAGCAAGTGCACTTGGTTGTTAACCGAGGAATGCCGTACAGCAACAACTAAGTAACGTACGGTTAATCTACTAAAATTCTGGACCAGAAGAAACAAACATCCTCGGGTAATTAGGGAGCTAGTCCAGTTTTATCTAGGCCATGTTTAGTATTTTTGCAGATCCCGCATGTCCGGATGTGTGCCTTGGATTGGAAAAAGGCTTGATTGATGTTGTTCCAATATTCAAAAAGGGTAGTCGTCACGCGGGTGGTAATTACAGGCCTGTAAGTTTAACTTCAAGTGGTGGGGAAAGGAAGATACTGGAAAGTGTAATAAGGGAAGAATTCAGAGGTATGTTTAAAGGGTATGGTCCACCCTTAAACCTATTTTTTAATATAGCCTTCCCCCTGGTCCCCCAGCCCCAACCGACATTATTTTTATTTATTAGAAAGCCCCCAACTCTACTTACCTCCCTTTCCTCCGCTGCGCTCCCGGCCCTTGCTTGCGAGGAACATGCAAGCAGAGGGGCGGGGCCGGCAGTCGCGTCTGTGCATTGGCGAGCGGCCAGCCAATCACGACCGGCGGCCGGCAGCTACTTCGGGCAGATGCGAAAGGGAGAGGTAAGTAATTTAGAGGGTGGGTGGAGCTTTCTAAAAAATCATGCGGTTTGGTTGGGGCTGGGGGGACAAGGGGGATTACGATATAAACGGGGCAAGTGGCGGCGCTTTACCACCCCACCCCCCAAACTGGGGCACACTGGGCATGTGCCCAGTCACAGATACTGTGCCACCTCAGGTGCTCCCCCGGTCCGCCTTCTCCTCATGGCACGCCGAATCCCTCCCTGGACGTCCGTCTCACGGACTCAGTGGCTTCACGCTGGCGCGATGCGCGGATCTCCCGACCCGTCACGACGGTGGTAACTAACATGATTGATCAAGCGGCTGACGTGGTTGTATATGTCAGTAACAGGCAATAGGCAGCAGCGTGGTCATCTCAGCCGGCAGGCAGCCAGCCCAGAGCAGCCAGCACAAACAAACGCCACCTGCTGGCTGACTGAGGAACAGCGGAGAAATGGCGACTAATGTTGTGACGTCAGTGCGCACTGGTTCCCGCGGAGCCCGCCCCCGCCATATAAAAAGTCAAGCACCACACTGGGAGGTCGTGCACGCCATTTCTCTTAGGAAAACTTTAACAAGGAAGGAAAGAGAGGGAAGGCGACGGGTCGGGGTGGGCTGAGGAAGCAGAGGAGGTCTGACTTCTGATGATGTGCTGTTCTATCTGCTGTGCCCCACACAGTTAGTCATGACTCAGTGCCAAGGGCCTGATTAAATGAATAAGGTATGTTTGATTCTCCTGGACGGACTGGAAATCCTTCCTGCGTCCTGCCCCCCTGGCCTTGGTGGTTAGGGATTTGATTTGCTTGCTTTTGCAGAGCAGAAGAGAGGGCTGGCCCCGCCCTAAGCAAGGCTTTTATATGCGAATTAAGGTGAGGCTGTCACAGTCAGTGCCAGGGCCCGCCCAGGGCCTGCCTGAACTGAATGATGTTGGCTGGCCTGGACCCTGACCCCCCTCGGCCTTGGTGGTTCGGAGGGGTTGCTACTTTGCTGCTGTGCAGAGAGGGCCTACAGCCCTAAGCAAGGTTGTATATAATTATTAAGGTAAGGGTGCTTGTGTCACAGTCAGTGCCATACTGCAATTGCCTGAAACTGAATGATGTTTGGTCAGTGTCAGTATGTCTGTATTGTTAGTGCAGTGGTGTCAGTATGCTGTATGGTCAGTGCTATGTGTGTGTTAGTATGTCTGTTATGATGGTCAGTGCATGTGTATGCAGTATGGTAGTATGAATGTTGCAGTGCATGTGTGTCAGTTATGTCTGGAGTTGGATAGATAGGAGTTAGATAGATAGATAGCAGATAGTAGACTTAGAATCGATAGTAGCAGTTAGATAGATTAGCTCGATAGAGAGCAGTTAGATAGATAGATCGATAGATAGCAGTTAGATAGATAGATTATAGATAGCAGAATTAGATACGTAGATTAGATCGATAGATTAGCAGTTAGATAGATAGATAGAATAGAGACAAGAGAGATAGACAAGAAGCAGATAGCATTGTTAAATAGATTAAACAAGAGGGCAGGGCAGATATAGAGATAGATATACAGAGAGAGAGAGAGAGACAGATAGAGATAGATAGAGAGAGGGACAGATAGAGATAGATAGGTCAGAGGGCCATGTAGAAGGTACTAAGAATGTCTCCCTGGGCCAAAGGTGTGGGCAAGCATCTGAATCCAAATGAACAAGCAGTAAGTTTAAAATGACCAAATGCTACCAGTATAAATGAAATTTGCAAGTTACTGTTCTTACTCTCTGATCTCTATCTCTCTCTGTCTATTTCACTGTCTTTTGTCTGTTTATCACTATCGGGCTGTGTGTCTGTTTTGTGGTTGTCTATTTGTCTATCTTTTTGGCAATCTCTTATAAGTAACATAAGTAGGGTGGGGCATAATGGGGAGGGAGGAAGGGCGTGGCCAAAATTTCGCCGCGCGACGCTGGGTGCCCAAAAGTGTCCCAAAAGTAAGGGAAGATAGATGATAGATAGGTAGCTAGGATGATAGGGTAGATAGATGAAAGGTAGATAGATGATAGTAGATAAGATGATAGGTAGATAGGATGATAGGTAGATAGATGATATGGTTTAGAGATTAGATGATAGGTAGATAGATGATAGGTAGATAGTGCAGGTAGTAGATGATAGGTAGGATAGATGATAGGTGAGATAGATGGTAGGTAGGTAGAAGATGTAGGTAGGTAGATAGAGGTAGATAGATGTAGTGGTAGGTAGGTAGAAGATGGTAGTAGATAGATAGATGGTAGGTAGATAGAGAGATGGGAGGTGATAGAGAGATGGTAGGTAATAGATAGAGTGGTAGGTAGATAGATAGATGGTAGGTAGGGTAGTAGATAGATGTAGGAGGTAGATAGATGATAGGTAGATGATGAGGTAGATAGATTGATAGCGTAGATGGTAGATAGATGGGTAGAGATAGATCGTAATAGCTGTTTAAGTTACACTATTTATACTGATAGATACTAGTGTTTTTTAATGTGCCCCATGTGTTAGCTTAGTGCCCATGTTTGTGCCCCTGGAAAATTCTGGAGCTGGAGCCGCCACGGTTAAAGGGGATTAACGCTAGGGGGAGGAATCGGAGAGGGAGGGAGGGAGGGGGAGAAGTGATGCAGTACGCCAGCCAACTTCTCCCGGAGGCCAGGTAGGAAAGCAGAGTCCATATGGACTCTGCTTAGATAATGGTGGGCAGTTTTTTGGGGACTTTGGGGGGGGGGGGGACTACAGGAGAACCCTGATGGAGCGGGATGTGAGGTAAGGATTAAAACTACACTACATGGGGGGGGCCAGTAGTTGGGGGGGGGGGGATTATAGTTGGGGGTGGACATGCCCTTTAAAGGGAACTAACATTATAAGTAGTAACCAGCAGCATTAGGGGAATAGATCTTGTCAAACTAACTGATTGGATTGGATTTTGAGGAGATCCCAAGTTAAGTAAAATTTCGACTCTGGCATAGCTAGTTAGATATAGTATACTTGGATTTTGCAAAGGCTTTTTGATACAAGTCCCCCATAGGCGACAAGTGTATAAGCTAAAGTTGTTCTGGTGATGGGGAGGCACCTTTGTACATGTATAGAAACTTGCGTTAATGCATCGGATGCAGGAGAGAGTAGTTGATTAATGGGGCTTCACCATATGGACTAAAGTGTTAGTGGGGTGCCACAGGGTTCGTGTTGGGGCCGCCCGCTTCTATTAATCTATTTATTAATGATTTGGAAGTGGGTATGTCAAGCAAGGTTTTATGTGGTTTGCTGACGACACAAAACTTGTTGACCATTAAAAACTTCAGAGATTGCAATATTTGCAGGGGGATCTAGAAGTTGTCACATGGAGCTTCAAGTGGCAATGAAATCGAAATTAATGTTGATAAATGTAAGGTGTGAGCATTTTGTACTTACAAATTCCTTGTGATGCTTATACTATAAATGGCTCGTGTTTTAAGTGAATCCTGTTGGAACGGGACTTGGATTTTGGTGGATAACAAACTTAAAGGAGCAAGCAGTGCCAGGCGGAGGGGCAAAGCCAGAGCCAGCATGGTAAATGTCTTGTAGTATAAGAGAGGTATGGATTCAAGGGAGGAAAATGTTATTCATAGATTACATATACAGGTAAGGAAAGCACATAAGCAACCCTTAATAAACATGTGAAAAGCTGGTGTACATAATGTATCAAAATAGTCTTATATCCTGACAGCACTCATAGTATTAACCACGAGTCGGGTGCGCTGCAATAATCCATATCTTATGGCAAAGGGACTCGTTCGTAACACACGTTCTGATCATGGACTATGTGTTACGTTCGAAACGCGTCAGGGCCGTTAGCCTGTTGTCGGGTAATCAGTTTAAGTCGAAATAAAGGCTTTGAAGTTTTTATTGAAAACCGGGTCGCATGTGGAGTTTGGGTAGGGGTCTCACATAAAAGACCAACATAGCCGGGGATTGTGGAAAGGAAATGACTATTCTTCCTCTTTACAAGCAGTGACAATTTGGAATATGTGTACAAAAAGGACATCTTTTGAAATCGAAAGGGTTTTCAGAGAAGAGGCTACTAAATTAATAAGGAGATTGGGGGAGACAGAATATGAAGAGAGCTGGGAAAAAAAAAAGCTTACAATAATTCTGGGGCATGTTCACTAATAGAGCATGAGAGGACACTGTTTCATCCTAACCTTGAAGAAAAAAGTTTAGGCATTTAAGTTTGGAAGGGGTTTTTACACTGTGGAACGGTTAAAGATATGGAAACTGTCTTCAGTTGGAAGTTGTTATGCAGGTTCGGTTCATTGGTCAGTTCCAAAAAGAAGCTGGTTTGGATGGTGTCTGCAAAACAAGGGATGTTTCAAGCTCAGTACTGGGTATTGATGACAATAAGTAGGTTTATCATAGGAAATTTCCGATTGCCACGTTTATTCAGAAGGAGTTTTTTTTTCCTCTCATAAATTTGGTGGGTTTTTTTTGCCTTCCTATGGATCAACAAGTTAGGCAGGAAATAGATATTGCTAAGGGTTGACTGGATGGACATATGTCTTATTCAAACTCAAACTACGTACAAATAATATTTATATTTTTACTTGATGGATTGAGTTTTTAGGAGCAAACTAAAATAGGATGGGGGTCTATATGTATGTGCGTAATTAGCAATATTTCATTAAATCACCCAAATAACACTATACACAGTATAGTACTGCTACTGAAACTGAATTACAAAACAAATGATTATACAATAATAAAGTATACTTACGTTACCTTGGGACACCCCTAAGTTTGAATGGAAAGTCAAAATTGGAAGTTTTGCCAAACCTAAGTGTGCTATAGGGTTTTCCATGTAGACACTAAAGAAAGTGGAATTTTAGAACATCCAATGGAGGATCTGATCACACGATTAGCAAATCAAAAAAAGTGTCTTAAGCGTTTTGTACATGGGGGGACCCCACCCAAGGACAGAAAAGTGTAAGTAGTTTCGGTATTACAACGAATTATGTGTGTTTGCAAAACATGTGACAGTATCAGATTTAATTTACTCCTCCTACCTGCTCATAGAAAGAAAGACAATCCGTTTCTGTTTGCTAGACAGGAAAGTGAAGCCGGGTATATGATATAAAAAATGAATTTGCGGTCTCGAAACATTCCCAGCATTCTAGAAGAAGAATAAATGGCCAGTTTCCCTTTTTTTCCACAATTTGAATATTAATAAATGAGGATGTGAGTACCTTCTGTTGTAATTAGGTCACTCTACTTCAATTTTATACTCTATGGGGAGCTTGTAGATCTTTAGGGGAGACGGTGGGGGTACTCATCATTCGAGATGGCCGAACTATATAAAGTTCGCCGTCCGTTTTTTCGAAAACTTTAGAGAAAGTCAAATTCTTACAATTAAAGTCAATGGGAGAGTGAATAATCAAAAAGTTTGGGTGTTTTTACGCTAAACAAACAATTCGTATAGCATCCTGGGAAATGGTCTGGAAAATGTCACTATCACCAAAAACTTTTTAAACATTGTGGAACACGACGGGCCCCCATTGTCAGGTTGCGCCAAGCTACATTCGAGGGTTACCGAACGATACATTGAGGGTTAGCGAAAATGATACATACATGCGAGGGTTACGAAGACAAACACTACTTTTGAGAGTTAGCAAACAATAGATTCGAGGGCTAACGGAAAACGATCCGTAATGCGCGGGGTAGCGAGAGCGAGACATTCTAGGTTAGAGAGCGGCCCGTTACTAATTCGAAAATACAGTCGCGAAAGTCAAGAAAAAACAAATAGTTTGAATGTCGAATTAGTTCGAATTAGTTTGATTTTTCTGAACTAATAAAGTTCCAGCTCGAACTCTGGTTAGGGTTCTAGTCATCCCTACTAATACATAATCTTTAAGCTAAGCAGTATCCTGTACTCCCAAGTCCCTAACCCCACAGTAAACGTAACTTTGGGACTGTTGTGCGTAATAATACCAAGTATGGACCCTAGCATGTAATCTTGATACTTGTATAGGGTCTCAGGTCCCAATTGGTGATGTTTAGATGAAACAGCACATCAAGGCAGGATTGCCTGGGTCTATTCCCAGATGCTGAAGGTTTATTTCCCCTTAGACCCATGGATTATAGTTGGGCAGGTAGGTGGATATAAAAAGAGTGAGGGGAAGTAAGAGGTTTATGTTAGTGTACTGCCTGTCTTGTAGGGCCCGGCCCACACTGCAACTCAACCGCAATCGCATGCATTCATGTGCTATTTCGTTGCGTTTGCGCAGCGTTTTTTCATTAACTTGGAAAAGGCATGCGATTCAATTAAAATGCGGAACTTAAATCGCACAATCACCAACACACCTGAAAATGCGAGTTTTCGTGGTGCTTGCCGTGTTTTTCTCAATGATATGAAAAACTGCAAACGCCAAAAAAAAGCGCAGCGTGTGGCCTAGCCTAAGGCAGAAAATGGCTTTATTCAGGTGATGCAAAACTAAATTTCCACATGTATATGCAGCAGGGCATGCTGGGAGTTGAGTTTTTAAGCATGGGGAAAGTTCAACACCCATATCTGATATCATTACACATTTTGCATGTATTACATTCATAGCCAATGGACAAAAAAACAATGCTAAACAGAGGAATGCTGGGCGTTGTACGTTTTCAAAAATGGGAAGGTCCAAGTTAACACCCATGTCATACCATTAGGCCTGTATTGCATCTGGCATGTGTCTTGGCTACCAGGACTTCAGGAAGAAAACTTACGCTAACAGAGAATAATGGTATTTGTAGTTTTGACACATGTGACAAGGTCCCAAGGCTTAACACCACTGCTCAACCATAGGCTGTAATGCATATGAATATGCCCTTTGACATAGGTTATAAATGAGTAGGTGGTACTTTTCACTCCCAGAGAAATGGACAAGACATGCCAAAATATGTGTTTGATTATTAGGGAAATGTTGCTATTATACTTAATATGAGTGTCTGTGTGGTATCTTCGTTATATGAAGGTCTATTTATTTTTACTTCAGCTCCTTTTACCAGAGCGGATTAAGACCAAATGGGGCCGAAGGCACAAGTTCAGATTTTTGCCACCCCCCAATGTTCATTATTAAACGATTATTAAAAAAGTTATATTTTGCATGGCAATCAACCAGACATCCCCTGGCATCAAACAGCCACATTCCATGGCATCACAAGAAACTTCCTGGCATCACCAGCACATCCCCAAATGGCACCACCAGCGCATCATTGTGGCACCACCAGAACACCCCATCTCTCACCCCCGCAACATACCCCTCGGCACACCTCGAGCACAGCACCAACGGCACACCTCGAGCACAGCCCAACTCCCCGTAACCCATAGTGACTGTAAATCTGGAAAACTTGCTGTAATAGAACTTTATGTAGAACCCTGCTTGTATTTATGTTTAAAAAATGGTGGTAATTTTGCCCCAACCAATCAGTGTTGATTTTCAACTGTAAAAGATGGATTGGTTTGGGGCAAATTAGAACCATTTTAATAAGAAACTTTAATGAAATATCCCTGATAGAGTATAAATGAAATAGAGAAATAAGAAAGAAATGGTGGCGACTATGGCATACAATGCCAGAGGTGGCACTCAGAGCCCTCTCTGTGGGCACTCATGCACTGCAAAGTGGCCGCCGGAGTTTTACAGGAAAGACAGAGAGAAAGTTGGCGGCTGATCGTAGTAGAGGAGGAAGGTCACATGCTATAACATTCACTCTGCTGTTTTGGATCTTCAAACTCCGTGTGGTCAGAGAGGTTAATTTTTAATCTACAATCAATTCTATCTACTTGTATTTGTCGGGTCTTTTGAGTTTGTTTATAAAGTAACAACTCCGTATTCAGGTTAACTGATCATGTTGGCACTATGCAATTAAAGTGGGGTTTCTGGGTTGCTTTTGGGCACTCGGGCCTCTAAAAGTTACCCATCACTGAAATAGAGCCTTTTTATTAACAGAAGGTTCCTCACAGCCTCATGTTAACACTGCTGGTGGGTCTATTCCAATCTGACATTATTTCAGCTACCACCAGAGAAGATGAGTGCGGGTTGGACGGTAAAAAACGTGCTTACAGCACTTTCTAGTAACTGTAACTGAGCTTTTGATTTCAGTATTAAATCCTGGTATACCCTCCTGGCTTTTACCACTAAGCAAAAGTCCTAAGGACTGTATCAAACCACTTCATCCCTACAATTAACAGTGGATGCCATTCAATTGGTCTAAGCCAATCACCCATATCCTAGTTGCCCCATCAATGTGGAGGTTTGGCAATTGGGCTGGTAGGAGCTACTGGTCTAATGGGACATTGATCTTTAGGTACAAGGACAGGGAGATTTAAATCAATACTCCAGTAGTAGCAAGAGCACGGGTTGTTTGTTCAGTGGAATCTGAGATCGATTCCACCCTTGGACATCTGTTAAGGATTTTGTATGCTTCCCCCTACAATCATAAAGACATCTGATGAGGTGGTTGTTGTCCAATGAATGTGCTTTAGATATTGTAGACCTCTTCAGGGCAGAAACGGGCCTGATGTGAAGTATGAGTAAGCCTCTACAGAAGTTTTCCCCTTATGAAATCCAAGTATTTAAAGAATCATATATAATATAATAAATAGTACCGCACACAGTTTATATGCCTCTGAAATATGCTTCATTTATGGTTTGCATATCCTCCACATATATAATTGCCATGTTTAAGGGATGTACAGTATAATTTCCACTTCTCAGGCAGGCAACAAGAATGGTTACAAATCAAGATAAATGTCAAGGGTGCTAGGAAACGTTATCACTCGATTGTTACATTGGAGTCAAGGTTTAGAAGAACGTTTTTTTTACAATTTATGTGGACGGTTTCTACTTTGCTGATCGCTGACACTCAAGATAGTCACTACCTATTACCAACATTACAGATGACTTGCATAGATTGGATATTTACATATTACCAGCCATTTTGCCACCAGTGGTTGTCTTGTTCTGAGAAAACAGACAGTGAGCCCAGTATCTTCCTCAATTAAAAGATGTAGATTATAATCCGGTTTAAACATTGGGATGTTAGAGCCTTTACCAGTGTCCAAGCCCAAACCTCGCTCTTGTAGTGGAGGGCCACCCCTGTCCACCTTCTCTCAATGGTGTGGAGACTGACTCAAGCCCATAAACTTCAGATTGCTTCACTGTGGTTAGCCTCGCAAAAATGCCTAGGACCCAGTTAATTTTACATCATGAGTTTTGATGCTTGATAATTGTGAGATGGGGACTGTCTCTCTTATATGAACACCCACCCAGACACACAAAGTATGTTACAATGTATTGTTTGTCAAACTGGTAATTCCCCCTAAGGCATGGCCACACTGCAACTCAAACCAACGAATACGGAATGACTTTTCATGGCGATTTGTTGGCCGTTTGCGCACGCTTTTTTCATTATATTGGGAAAAACGCATGGCAATTGCGAATTTAACAAAATGCGGATTGCAAATCGGAACGCACCTGAACGCGATTTTTGGGCGTTGCAGTGTTTTAATTGATCTGAAAAACGCAAGCACAATGCCAAAAATGCAGCAGTGTTGCCAGCCCTAAGAGGAAAAACCCCTAGAAGAGGCTATATGCTCACCTTTGTAGTACCATCTACATTGGACACAGTTGTTTAATGTAATCAAATAAATTGTGATATTTTAATAACTTTTTTTACACTGGATGAGTTACCTATTATAGACTTAAACTAGGGGAACTGTGTGCCGACCAAATAATTAAGTTTATGGAAGGCCCCCCACCGCTCTACACTGTCCACAGCCCAAGAATACAAGAAATGACTGACCCGAAAGTTATGGTTGGAGTGCTGGACATGTGACATTTACTGGAGGCTTCTCCTACAACAGGTGCCGACTGGGAGCACAGAACTCAGACTCCCTCAGTGTGTGAGCGGTGAGGGAGACAAGGAGGGAAGGAGTCCTCCTCTCTACTGTGTAAGTCCTCGACAGAGAAGTTAAGGGGGGTCTGGATTAACCCATGGTACCGTGAGTGGGCGTGGGCTTTAGACCCCGGAGTGGGTGAGCCAATGGGGCTGTAAGAAATGGCCATGGGGGGGGGCCTGCACATGAGAGCATTGGGTTCATGAGGTGAGGGACCAGGGGTGCAAAGGGAGGAGGCGACACAGGAGATGTGACTGACAGTTTTCAGATCGAGAAGCGCTGCAGTGAGGTGACCGGCGTATGCTGCTGCCATATCCACCACACAAAATTAATTATCTTCAAAACTATGCAAATAAACAATGGAAATAAATTGCAGAAAAATCCCGGGGCAGCAATTCCTATCATTTTACCTCCAGTCATTTTGTGGGCCAACAGTGTTCCCCTTTTAATAATAGGGGGATACTTTATTCTCTTTGTTATTTAAACGTATTTCTATCCCCATTATTCGGTCTCCACATGTTGTAGGAGTTTCACCACATGTTTCCCAATTAATCTTCATTGAACTTTACCACACTAAGGGTGTGGATCGGATAGCACACTCCAACAAGGGTTGTGATCGATTAGTAGAGAGAAGAGAAAGAGAGAGAGTGCATATAACATTAAGGTGTGGGGTTTTAGCTTAACCCGCCTTCCTTGATAACTACCATTGCTTTAGCGTTATACATTAAACAGTAAGTATTGGTACTATAGTTTGTATACCATTATAATGAGTCAACATAACGATCATTCAGCAGGGTCTGATCACGGGTTGGAGAGGGGTCACACAATCCAATTGTGTGTTAGTTATATTTTTTTCAGGGTTCGTGGAGGTTGGCAGGTTGGAGGTTCCTATTTTGTATGATTCATCCTAATTTTCATAAGAATTCCCACATGAGTAGGAGTGTAAGGGGTTTTCACAATATTTCGTTCGGCACTAGCTGCCATAAGGATATGTCTAGCTAGAATGTTTTTCTGATCTGTCAGAGTTAGTGTAATCTGCTCCTAAAAGTGCATATTTGTGTGAACGTGTAGGAGTCGCATGTGGAAACCTTTCCAAGTGGTAAATACATGTTCCAGAGTGGGACAAAGAAGTGCATTCCAAAAGGATCTGAATCCATAGAGCACCCCCCTCCCCCATCTCCACAACACTCTGGCTTCCTGAAAAGCTTTGCGAAGTTCGAGTACCAGAACATATATTAATTTTATCAATATTTTCTTTGGAGTAGTGCTATGGAGGGTTTACAGCGTCGCTTCCCAGTTTTTTCCCACCTATCCAATCTAGTTTTTCACTAAATATTCTTTTTCATTTCTTCATGTTAGTGGTGTTTATGCATGGGTTTTGTGGAGGAGTTTAGAAAGCTGTAGAAGAGTGAGAGATCTTTTATGTTCTGGTCACTTTTGTTACCAATTTGTTCAAGGGGTTAAGATGGGGAAGGTGCCATCGTATGATGTTTACAGGATATGTGTTGAGTCGGTGGGTAGTTAACCCTGTAGAGGTGGGATTAATGAGGGGTGTCTCGTTCCGTAGGTCTGGGAGGGGTCGTATCTGCCGGTGATTGGGTCAGTATGTCGTAGTATCTTGTTGTAGGCCTATTGCGTCCATGGGTTTGTACACGGTTTTGTGCGTGTATGATGGGGGTGAGGCGTGGTTTTGTGTGAAAGGTAATCTAGTGAGGATGGCTGAACAAATTGTGTATGTTTTGTTGAGTCTGGTCCATAAGTGTTTTGTGACCATTGCATGGAAGGGAGTAAGTGTTGCAGTAGGTCTCAGTTTTTGTTATTGCTGGTCAGTAGGTCAAGTGGGTGTGTAGGATGTATCCAATATGTTCAAGTTCAGCCCAAAACAGGCTGTGGGTTGGGTATGTGGTCCAGTGCATCAGTTGTCTCAGATTGAGCTGCGGAATGGAAGTATAAGTTGTATATTTGGTGCGGCAAGGCCCCCTTGGTTTGCGAGATGTTGTAATTACTTTTTTGATAGAAGGGATGGGATATTTTTCCCCCCAATGAGTTAGTAGATGGATTGCAGGTTTTTCTAGGTTAATGTGGAGGGATGGGATGTAGTGATAGAGTATAAATGGTTTTTGTAAGATGACATCTTGATTGCTGTTATGCAGGACCCATCCATGATAAGTAAAGGGTGTGCCAGGAGTTAGTTGGCTTGTTGATGGTGTGGTGATTTTTTGTTTCTCTTGTATATTTTTGTTTTGACCATTAGTGCTGAGTTAGCCTGTCCTAGCTAATTTTTCCTCAGCCTCAGAGCGGAGTTCAATAATTTTGCGCAGTTTAGTGACGATGGGTCGAGTATATAGGTTTTTTCCCCACATTTTAATATTTGTTGCTGTCGTATTTTGTTTTTTTTTTTACATCTAGCTCCCACTGATTAGATGGCCTCTTAGCACAAGCCTTGTGTGCTTCCCACACTATACTTCTGAGGTTTACTGAACCCCCACGTTTGTTTCATAAAAAATGCTGTAAAATTGTTGTTAAGGATTTTACCTCCTCACGTTTTAGAAGGTTTCATTAAGCGCCAGTGGCAGTGAACGAACTCCCTGACGTGCCTAGTTACTTGAAGTTTATTTGGGATGATCTCACCAGAGTTTCCAATATAGGAGGAGGTAAGCTTTTTTTAGGATTGGGCTGGTGATGAAAAATAATCAATTCTGGAGGGCATTTTATAAGCGCAGAGTAGAAGGAGTATTCTTCCTCCTTGGGGTGGTCGTTCACCTAGGCAATTCAAAATGTTTATTGATCTTATCAGTTGTTGAAACCGCTTCTTGAAGTCTGGTTTCAGCTCTTACAGGTTTGGGGATAATGGCTTGTTTTGTCCGAGTGGGGGAGAAATGTAGGTTAAGTCCCCCCGCTATTATTTTCACCGGACAGATATGTTTACAATTTATTTAGTAGGAGATATATATTACAAAATTTTGAAATTACAAAGGGCCTCTTGATATGATCTCTCTACCCGCAGGGACACTGACCAAGAGTGCTGGATGACCAGTGGGGCAAATTTTTCTGATCAAATGGCTTCTACACCTGTTTATGTTTTGCTTTGTGACTGAGGCAATATACCGGGGGGTACATATGTTTTTATAATTTAAAGGCCTCAGTGTTGTGTAAGTGGGGTCCTCCTGAAGGAATAACACATCTGGAATTAGGACCTTGCTTCCTTCACTGTAACCACGTTTAGTACATCGGCCCAGACCCAACTTGAACATTCAAGGAACAATCTGGACCATAATGTTGTACAGTGCCAAAAAGCATATAGTTACCATTTATTAACATATTTATATATTAGCTAGGCAGCATAGTTAGGGGTTAGGATAGAGAGTATATACATACTTATAAAGTTAAACATGATAAAAGTTTTTAAACCACCAACGAAAAAAAACAAGGTGAAAAAACCTTTACAGGATCAAATTGTGCCACATGGAGTGCCATGAGTGTTTAGCTGAATTTCATGATTATTGGGATTTCCATCAATATATCTGAAGTATATTAGTATCTATAATATAGGGGGCGGAGTCTGTGGTAAGCGGATGTTCTAGTTCTAACTGTTCTCATGACAAACGGTATTAGCATGTACAATGTAGGAATAGATAAGGGAGAAGTGGAGAATAGTTTAGTAATAGGAGTCTTTTAGAGGGATAGCAGCGAAAGATAAGTGATGAGGGAAAATAAAGATTGTTACTACCCAGTATTTAGGACCTAATGGTAGGGCCGCATCATATGGGCCTCATCCGGTTGTGTCCTTTACTCCATGGTGGCTAGGGTATCCATGAGGGTGGAGTTCTCAAAGTGGAGGATCTTTGTGGAAGGTTCTCCCCCACTCTGTTTTTGTAAGTTCTACCTAGGCAGGGTGGATGGGTTTTCTTTGGTGGCAGTGGTTAGGTTTAATGTTTTGCCGCATGCAACAGCCTTCTTTGTGTTGTGTAGCTCGGCGAACTGCTGGCCTGCGTTTGGAGACCAGTTAAAACGGAATGGAAGCCCATTGTGTGATATGGTGTCTCTCAGGATTGTGTTGTGACAGTATACTCTGGGCCTTTTGAGTAGTGTTCATTGGAGAGAGGTCCTGATATTTGTATTGAATGATCCTTTGTCTGGATATGGAGACATGATTGCGAGGAGGCTTGCAATCAAAGCTTTCCTTGCTGGTTGTTAGTTAGTGAAGCGTAGATTAGTCTTTAGGACCCATGTTTCCAGTGTGTGTTTAGGCCCCAGTGCCTGTGGGCTCTATCCATGTCTGGCCATTCTTTCTGGGATCTGTGGGGCTATTTGGTTGACAGAAATCTTTGTAGTAGTTTGCAGGTTTTATCCTTTAGGGAGTCTGGGATGGTCACTTATCGCGCACCATTTTGCCTCCTCTCTCTTTTTCATGATCCTCTTGCTGGTGTTGCCCGGGGGAGTGTCAATCTGGTTTGGATGCCGATTTAAGTTGAGTCACATTTTTGTACATACTGTACTTGAAAGATCGTCTGAGGGGGTCTTCCTACGGCTGGTTTCTCGCACCAGTTGCGCAGTTTCCGTATGCAAATCTGCTAGGGACCCTTTTGCAGCTCCCGTAAGAGGAGTTCAGTGATTGTTTGGAAGAAGTAAGCAGAGCAGTCTGTTTATCACGTATGGCGTCAGGTTTAGTGGGTTTTCGTCACCATGTTACCTCTGCCTTGTTAGGATGAAGGGGCCTCAACTGTGTGATGTAGAGTCACAAGTTCTCGCCGTGCCCTCCAAGCGCTGAGAAAAACGTGTCCAGATTGGGAAGTCTGCATCTTTTCCCCTACGATCCTGCTTTCGGAGCTTTTGCGCCATGTTTGTCCTGGGTAGTGTGAAAGTGTTTTTAAGTATCTGGGAAAAGTGAAAGGGTTGCTATGTTAGCCTGTATTCAGCCATTGTGCTGTTCACGGAGATAAAGGTTTAGCGGCCATCTGTCTCGAAACTTCAACCATGCCCCTACCACTAGGTCGTCCTTAGGTTGTGTTAGTTATAACTATTTATTTTTTTAAAGGATAACTGTATTGCCCCCTCCACAATTGCCCCCAAATTTGTTTGTAACTGCTTTCAAAAAGAGAAAGTAGGAACCGCCCTACCCGATATTTTTTTACTGATTCGCGCTTCCTCTCTGCCTTAGTTATAGTCACATGGTGAAGGGGGGTGTTAACAATTTCGGTCTATAACGGTCCACTCAAAACTACAGCAGTGAAGAAAACCACTACTCCATCCCATCCTTGATCACGCTTGATTATGTACGGCTGTATCCTAGCAACCGAACAGTTCAAGTTTGTTTGACTGGCGGAGGAGGAGAGGTTGTAACATACATTCTCACCAGGCCATAGGACAAGTGTATAGTTACTCATGCCCTGGGCCGTCTCTAGGAGGCAGGCTTTTTTTTGCACTCATCTTGCTGGTGATAATAAGTGGAAGGCGCACGGTGTAATGAGAGTAAGCAATTTCATCTGCTGGAAGTGTGGGACACGATGGAGAATTAATCAAGTTTTAAATTGGGTAATTATTGTACATTTGTAAAAAAATAAATTTTTAATACAGTTAACGTTCATATCCATCATTATCATCAACTGGCTTGTTTGGGTAGGGCCTTAATTAACTTTCTATACTTGGGTGTGTAGAGAGATACTTTTAGGAGGGCAAAGTCAGTCTCTACAAAACATTTTAACAATAGTATCGAAAAATCTTTGACCATAGGAACAGGAAGCCTGATTAGTAAGGGATGGATTTGTGCCCACTTACAACAGGGAAGCTGTCTGGGGCTTTAAGAAAGATCTGATTTAGATTTACCAGCTATTTTAGTTAAGAATGCATTTTGGACACACTGACTCTCCCCTTGCAGCTTACGGAAAAAATCTTACTTATCCAATGCTTATTGAGACCGTTATATAACATTGTGACATCAACCAGGTTAACGCACATTCTGGATAAGTCCCAATCCCACATTTAACCTCTACACAGGTTTCAGCGCTATTCAACAATCATTGAAAACAAATAAAATGTTGAGATTTTAAAAAGACAGACAACGGGGGGGCGGGTGGGGTGTGATTATGGATTAAAGCCTGAATTGAGGAATCTAACAGCCATTGAATGGAGTACAACTTTTAACAATTAAAACAACCCCACCCCCCTTAAAAAGAAATTGAAGTCTGAATTGAGGAAGCACACGCTAATGGCATTATAAGAGTGGAATACTAAAACTTTTTACGTGTGAAAACCCTCGAGCCCCGGTACTGTATATATCACCTAAAATTCACAAGAGCCTGACAAATCCCGCAGTCATCCATTGGTCAGGAGTGATCCCTTACTCCAACCCCTAGGGATTATATCGATTCTTTTCTTACACGCCACTTGGTGAAATGGTTTTAACACACATGTTTAAAGAAAACCCCATTCTTAAACTGTTGGACAATATTAAACAGACTTTACATGAAACAGTTTCTGTGCAAATTAACATTTGATCACTAATACACACTCAATTCCAATGATGAAGGACTTAATTTCATGGGAAGAATTCCTTCTTGGAATTGGGGTATGAACACAAACCGTTCTTCTTCAGTTATGGAAACTTATGACAAATTTGCGTGTGAGAAAAACTTTTTCCGCTTGAATGTAATACTGGTACCCTCAAATCAGGGACAGCATGGGCGCTAATTTGGCGCCTCCTATGCTAATTATTTTTATTGCGTGCCATATTTTGAAAATGTATGTATTTATAATGATATTTGTCTTGCACATGTCCCAACATTATGTAAGGTTTGTAGATGGACGTTTTCTTTTATTTTGGAGGAGACGAGGTCGTCTGAAAAGAGTTGGCACGTACCTTGAATTCCTGCATCACCCTAAATCACTTTAACCTATGAGTTTTCTAAAATCCAATCTTTAGATGTGATTGTAATCAAACATAAGGGTAAAAATTTCAACCAGACCTATTTGTACAAAGTCACAGATAGAACAACGTATTCTAGCAAGTAGCATTTCACCCCTAAAATCGATAACAGTTTTTTACCTTACAAGCCAGTCTTAAGATTAGGAGAATTGTAGATGATGAATCATGTATGCAGAATCAAATAAACGAACTAGTTGAAAAATTTGTTTACCAGAGGTTCTAAGAAAAGGGACCTTTTAGAGATTGGACGAAGCCCTTCGCCTCAAACGTATGATATATTTGAAATAATGTAAAATAAAAAAAAATGACTGACAATTACCGTTTTTATCGACACATATATTTCCAAATAATATTCAAGGGATGATTAAGAAAAATTGGTACAATTGTACAATGGACCAAACATACGGGTCCCTATTTCTAACCCTCCACCCTTTGTCGTCTTACAAAAGATCTAAGAACTTTGCGGAGATAGAGGCTGATATCAGACCATATTTTGGCTGAGAAAGGCTCCAGACACTTTATGTTGAGCGACGCGACTGGAAGTTACCTATCCCTGTCGTAACTGCTCATTGTACAATGACCATCATTTAAGGTAGGTTGTTAACCAAGCCTAGACAAGGAATTTTGAGATCAAGCTAAAACAAATGAGCCCACTGCAGGACGCAGGTATAATATACAGCTTAATGCCCATAGCGGATGGGCAAATCCAAAGAGAAGTGCGCACAATGGATCTGTGAACAACACGGACATTTCCATTTGAAGGGTTAATCAGAAAATATGAGACCCCAAGTCACCATTGTCTTTGAAAAAAAAAGCATAGGGCCAGCCCAATAAAGTGGTGGTAATTTAGGTGGTAGTGAAAAAAAAACATGAGGGGAGGTGACTTTATAGGAAATGTTACAAAAAGAAATAGCTGTGGATAGAGAAACTTGGGACTCTGTCCCCATATGGCCCTGATGAAAAAATTTAAATTATCACTGCTTCTTATATTATACAATGTATTAATTTGCCTCGTTCACTAGCAACTATTGTTTTTTCTTTCTTATGTTTCATACTTAGACATTGATGATTTCTCTCTTGATGTGACGTGGACATGGATAACTGGGCACCACCTTGAGGATTAATGAAAATAGGATGATTCCTCTCTATATAAAATTAAAAATTTTTTCTGCATATTTAAGATTGTTACCTTTTTAGCCAAGTTCTAATGTTAGATAAGAGTTTATATTGTCCTTTTGCCTTTTATACAATGTACAGATTTTTAGACATGTAAAGGAGACCAGGATTGATTTTGCCACTTTAACACCAAGTTACTTTTGGACATTATATTAGCAATGTAATATCATGATTTTTATTATATACTTTGGGGAATGGCAATAAGGCTGTCCACACCCAAATCTGAATTTTTTACAGGATTGCCAATATTGGTATTAAATGTCCTTGTTTTTTTTCGTATCCTTTATATATGACAAATATTGTATTGGCGTAATTTAATGAGACACTTGCAATTGGTCTCCCCCAATTGAGGGTGGGACCTATTGGAGTCCACCGTCTCTATAATTCCCTGAACACAGTTGCATTATCACCTGAAGAGAAGGGGGTATCCCAGCCCGAAACGTTGTGAGTGGTTCACAATAAATCTACTTATTTGAGTGCGACCCATCAGTTTCTTATTTCTCTAAAAAACATCCTATTTAGCATCCCTTTTCACAGACTAGGGTGGAATTGACATCACCACACGCACATTCCCCTCCTCCTCTGTTACAAGCTGTTACAAGCATAAATATGTGACTCAAGCAGATAAGGAAACCCCCTCCCTTCCAGGAAGAGCAGGGAACTTTAGCCATAAAGGTGGCTTACATTGGCAGCCAATCAGCATGTCTCCATTTTTGGGACTTACAGAATAATCCTACACAAACAGTGGCATTACAATTATCTGCTAGATGAGCTAAAATGATTGGTTTGTGGCATGCATCGTACATCTACATGGGTTAGTGATTTTATAAACAGGTATATGTCTAAAAGTCATCTATTATAAGCGGTAATAAGCAGCATTACAACATAACGGGCACTAAGACTTACTCTCTATACTGTATCTCTCTGTATCTTCTGTCTCTCTTCCCTTTCGTATGGGTCATGGAAATGTCTTCTCAACGGTTTGGTTTCTGTGTTTTGTTTGCGCATCGCGAGAAAAGACTCCAAGTCATTGCATGCGCACAACAAAAAAGACAAACACGGATTCACATACGCAGCTTTAGGTTTTATTATATATAGATTAGAACTGGTGTGCGACATGCAGGGTCAGGAGGAGAATGATTGATATAGAGGAGGAGGAGGGGGGGGGGAAGGGAAGGGAAACAGGTAACTGGAGTTAGGACTTGCACATTAAAATCTTTTTTTTTTTTTTTTTTTCTACCATGCGTTTCAGGGTTAGTACGGTAGAGGAAATCTGGTTAAAAGGATCTTTTGGGGGGTGGACATGCCCTTTAAGCTTTTCCAAAAGGAACTGCCAGTTCACCAGAACGTCTCTCATTTATGAAATTTCAGAATTTCATACCATATTTTTGAGTATAGAAGTAATTTCTACAATGTCAAAAACACTAATAAAGGAAACAGAGCCATTTGAGAAATGTTCAAGAGTACGTAAGACATTCTGTTTAAGAAAAAACTGTTGCTCATGAAAGGGGATGTCACAATTGAAGTCTAGTAAATAAACTAGCTGGTATCTTCAAATCAACACGTTATACCATTTGCTGAATATACATATATTCTTTACCCACAAAATGTTAACAACTAAATAGTTTCTAGATTTGGAATCAAGTGTTAATTGATAGAGAGAATTACCTCATTAAAGTCACAGAATCTGAAGGACAATTTATTATTATTTATTTAATATAATGTGGATTTATATAGCGCCAACATCTTCCGTAGCACTTTACAATTACACTAAAGGTCACAAATTGAAGATACTGTTGCTTTTAAATAAATCAAAAATACTGCTGGTACTGGTATATTGAAACTCCTACTGTATTTCTATAATTAACTGACAGATAGAGAGGTAAATCATATAATGAGATATTGATATTGAGATAATATCAGCATGTCTACCAATTCAATTCTGAATAAGAACGGAACTGAATAAATCACACAAATGTATCACGCCTCAAAATGTTCTGGAGGTCAGATAATTACTGTCAACCAGGTTCTCAAAGGTTGTTGGTGGGGCACACTGTGGTGTATCTCAAAATATTGATAAAAAAGTAATATAAGAAAAATCTTCTGTGGTATAACTTACATAGCTGCAAGAAAAAATGCATTGCCAAAAATGCCACAATCTCAAAGGTCATTAAAAACAAATTGGTATTATAAATTGTTTTTTGTTATTACACATACCTAGGCATTCTACAATTGTCCTATTTTTTTTTTTTTTAAGATAAAAGGCATGTTCACATTAAAGGGCATGATTGTCCACCCCAAAACTATAATCCCCCCCCCCAACTACTGGCCACCATGTAGTGTAGTTTAATCCTTACCTCCACACCAACTCCATCTGGTTCTCCTGTAGTCCCCCCACCCAAAAGTTCCAAAAAATGACCACCAGGAGGATAGCAGGTCCATATAGGACACTGCCTGCTACCTGGCCTCCCGGAGATCCTGCACTGCGTGCTGCAGACCCTTCTCCTCCCCCCCCCCTCCTCTCTTCCGTTTGATCCCTCCCCACTAGCGTTAAAACCCCTTCTGCTATCCCATTCCCTATGTCCCCCAGCCCAACCGCATACTTTTTTTTTTAAAAAGCTCCCCAATGGTTTTACTTACCTCTCCGCTTTCCTACGCAAGGAAGTGAGCTGCCGGCAGCCGCGTCCGTGATTGGCTGCGTCAGCAACAGCAAGACGCGTGCCGGCCCGCCCCCTTGCTGCATTTCCTCACAAGCAGAGGGCCGGGAGGCGGCGCAGGAAAAGAGGAAGGTAAGTAGAGTTTGGGGGGCTTTCTAAAAAAAATGTATGCGGTGGGGCGGGAGCCCAGGGGGGATCACTATTAATTTTTTTATTTTAGGGTGGACATAGCCTTTAAAAAAAAAAAGTGGTGACTTGTCAGTGTATCTGCCCACAACCCCAACTGTTATAATACCAGTTATTACATGCATTTGTATGTATTTAATCATACTGTTTTCTATAGTATGGAAAAGGTTATCGGCCTCCACCCTTGCCACAGGGCTTTTATCAGCAGAGCAGCGCAGAGGAGGGGCAGCAGGGGAATCAGCAGTCAATCATTGGTGTCAGTGTGATGGTAGTAATGAAAGTAATATGTGCTGAATTTATCGTTGGGGCGGTTTGTGCAAAGTAACAGTTTTTTGTTTAAGGTTGAATATGCCCTTCTATTGATTTCACAACCTTGCATGGTGAGCTATGCTCACTGCTGATACTGCCTAAATCATGCATATATGTGTACCTAGGGGTTGATCCATGTTATGCAATAGCACGTTATAGGTTCAATATACGCTATATATACAGTATATTGCTAGCGGGTTTTAGATCAAGGATGTTTTTAACCTTTTTTTTGGATCATGCACTTTATTGATTTCTATTATATTTTTAACTGGCTTAATAAAAGTTATGTTTTTTCAATAAAACCCATTACTGTGTGCCCATTATATCCAGAAGAAGAGAGACCCCCCCCAAGGCTCTTCTAAAAGCCAATGGGGGCCCTGGTTTTGAGCTGCAGGACCCTCAATAAAGGCACTTGTCAGTGCCGGGGAGGGGGGTCCAGTGCGAGCTGGGAGTGTATATTCTTTAATGAAACTTCACCAGAAACTATTTTATGTACTAGGGATATTGAATCATATATTAATTCATACACATAATGAAGGAATTGAAGTTAATTGAGGACCCTTTAGACTTTGGTCATGATAATAGATGTATTTTTACTCATGACTTATAAATGTTTTTGAAAATTAATATTCCTCTTTGAGAGACTGACATCCAACCCAAGGACTAGTATGGTGCTAATTTTATCTATGCAAATTTTGGACAATTTGAAAAATGAAAATATTGAATAATGAACTGTTTAAATATAGATTTACAACTATGTAAGATATGTTGATGATGTGTTTTTTTTTATGGAAAGGATTTTAAGGTATGCAGCCCTCCCCATACATTTTTTCTTGATTTCGAGCTCTCTCTGCCTTCAATTAGCCATGCTGTGAAGGGGGGCGTAAACAATTCTGTCTGTAAACCAAAAGTTTATTAATGATCTTATAAAGTAAGTAGACTTACAGAAATAATAAGTCAGAAGCAGATGTTATTGCAGGAACATTAGTGCGATAATACCTGGCAAAAAAGTCATCATCCCCAAAAAGGATTTATAGATATAAAATTACAACACTTTGCCACCTGTAGATCAAAATGAGTAATCTATATGTTAAAGTGTCCATGTGGCTGAGCCTGCGTGGGTTAAAACTAACGTAAGGCCTGAATTAGAATAGGGGAGCATAGGTGTGATTTCCAAATCCAGGGTACTAATTAAAAAGTTGTTTGACACATCTGTAGTAGACAATTTTAACGGAACCACAATGTATCACAATTAAGGTGGCTTATATTAGAAACAGTTAAAAGAACATCCTAGAGGTGGGTAACTTTGAAAACAATTCTTGTTGCAGAGAAAACTTATGGATTGATAGATTGGATACCATGCTCCGAATGGAATGAACAAAGAATTTGATATGACTTGTTTTTTGTAATCTAAGTAATAATGAATTGTAATTTAGATATATGCCGATAATGTAAGAATTTCTCCAGATCTTCTCATTATTATTGGGTATTTCGTTTATTCCACAGTTGAGATGATACCACCACCTAGTGGAATTTGAAAATCTACAAGAAGGTATTCAACCAGATGATAAATGAAACAAATACAATGTTATAAAAAGTTGTTTATGTACAATGTATACATATGTTATATGTGGAAGTTAGGATAGACCTTGTAAATATTATTCCATTGTAGTGTTTATTTTACAAAATATTCGGGTTATTCAATAAAGTTCTTATGTTTAAAATGGTGTAAATTTGCCCCACCAATCAGATCTTATTTAACAGTTGAAAGCTAAACATCTGATGTTGGGGCAAATTTGCACCATTTTAAACGATAAGAACTTTTATTGAATCTCCTGATTGTACATAGATTGGGTCATTCTAGTATTTGCGGTATTACCCTTTGAGACACTGTATAAACTATCTATTCATGATTTTAATCATTCTATTTATAATATTATTCTTGTATTCAAATAAACATACTATACACTGTTTTATGATGGACAGTTAGTTATATTTTGTTTATAGTTTATCCATGTTTTTACCTTTTAGGAATATGTTGATTGAAAATTGCACTGTCACTTTCATTCTTAGCACTTTATGGTCATATGGATTGGGAATTTGGCCACTCCCCAAAGGGAGGATTCACTGAGTATGATGGGTATTTAAAGTGAAGGGAGGATCACTTGTGTATCACCTGAGGAAGGGGGTGGAACCCCCTGAAACGTTGTTTGTTTAATGGTACAATAAAATACTTCACTTTTTACGCCTTAGGTGTGCGACCTTCCATATACCTTCCTAAGCTGTACACTATTAACCCTTGGGGGTAAGGGTTGGAGAGAAAACCTTTCATATTAGGATTAAAAAATAAGTTTAGTTCTTCACAATCACAATGCATGTAAAAGCAGATGAATTCCTGAGTTCGAATCAACCCTTGGACACAACTGCAAGGAGTTAATATATTCTCCCCGGCTTGCTGGGTTTCATCCGGGAACTTATTTCTCCCCACAATCATAAAGACATACTGATAGGTTGTATGTGTCAAATAAATGTTGTTTAGATTGTTAGCTCTTCGGGTTCAGGGCCTGCTATGAACTATTCATGTAATTGTAAAGCACTATGAAAGGCGTTGTCGCTGTATTAAAAACACAATAATAAAAATTAAATAATAGATACAAATGGACACAAGTGCATTGCAAATGGGCAAGCACAGGATTTCAAGGGGGGAACTTGTGAATGTGTTACAACTAAAAACAAGACAGCAGAAAGTCATCCAAATATTTATTATATATGGATCATATAATATTACATCTGTTCTCTACTTGGTATGATTTTCATCACAGCCAACCTATACCTTCAGATCATTTTTTAAAAGGACAACCTAAAGCCACAGAACAACACCTGAAGGCAGAACACTTTAATATAAACCAGTAATCTGGGTCTCACCTCTTATTGATAAGGGAGCTGGGAAATTTACCTAAATAACATATGGTTTGTGCTATACTTCCAGCATTCTAGTCAGGGGCGTACCTGAAGGGGCTGGGCACCCCCTCAAAAAATGGAGGGCCGGCCCCTGACCCCTTCCCCTAGCCAAGATCCCTTCTATGGTAAGCTATTTTAAACAGCTGATCGCGTGTATGAATGACACATACACGCGATCAGCTGTTTAAAAGACACGGTTCTTTGCGAAAGTTCAGGTCTGGTCTTTTAAACAGCTGATCGCGTGTTTCATTCATACGCGCGATCAGCTGTTTAAAAAAGCTTACCATGGAATGGATCGGGCTTGTGGCAGGCCCTAATACCTCCCGGGCCCCCCTGCGGTCACGGGGTTGGCGGAGGCGTTGGGTAGTTACGCCACTGATTCTAGTATCACAGTTAGTCGAAACCGTTATGTTTTGCACACAATCAACCTTGCTACTAGCAGAAACTTGTTATAATTGGTCACAGCATTAATAATCCCTAGACAATCCTTTTACAGGACAGATAAAACAAGGAAACATGTGATTGAGGTCAGGAGGTTGTGGTGGGAAATGCACATACACAGTTATTTCATACAGTCTTAGCAGGTTTACATTTCTTTAATACAATTTACTGTATGTATAGTTTATTTATAAAGCGCCACTTGGGGACACAGTGCTGTACTGACGTGGTATTGTAACTTTTGGAGTTCTTTTTAGATTCTGTTGTAGTATAAAAATTGGGTTTAGATCTCCTTAATGTATATTCGTATAAATACCCTCGGTTTTACTTTCCTAACTGAGAAATCACCTTTAACATTTACACTTTCTTATCATAAGTGTCTTCATAGTCCAGTCTGTGAAACTGGCGGAATTTGTGAAAATCTGAGTGTGTAGGTCCTGAAGATGAAAAACTACCAACGCCAGTTACGGACAAGTTTACTACAGTAGAGGGAGCTGATAACATCGGACCACATTAACCTTCTACACATTTACATATACATATTCTGCTCACACATTAAAAATTACTACCCCACATATACATACTCCACTACAACACATACATACACTGTAACAGTAAGTACTGTATATAAAACCAGTCTCAGAAATCACCCCAGGCAGCTGCAGGGTTAATGTTGATACAGTTTTATGCTGCTGGTCAATACAGGGTAGACTGGAACTTTGTTTAAAACAAAACAAATGATGCTTTTCACTCAGATAAATTAACAATTGTAACAATCTATGGAGACCCCCCATGTAACTATCAATGTAACAATCTAGGACCCCCCAGTAACTATCAATATAACAATCTATGGAACAACACTTGTAACTATAAATGTAACAATCGATGTAACCACCCATGTAACTATACATTGTAACAATCTATGGAACAACTATGAGCACCATAGAACAGCAGATAGCGCTAACAGGCACGAAGGGAGGGGATTCTGACACAAGAAATACCCACCCAAAGCACGCTACTGGCAAAAGCGTACAGGAAACACATATCCCTTTTTTTCTGTGCTTGCAGTGGGGCCTCAGACACCCAGTTTTGCTTGGGGAAGGACGTATGCAAATTTGAGCAGAGAAAAGAATGACAGAAGTAAATTTATATAGTCCAAGATTTACTGCACAACAGTTATTAAACAATAATTACTTGTTGGATCAACATTTTGGTGTCTTGTGACAACCTTCTCAAAATGCAATACACTTACAACTGGAGAAGAAGTGGAATTTAAGCACACCACCCAAGGGTCCAGTTATGGGAGGGGGTGGTTGAGGCAGAGTTCAGTGTGTTTGGAGAAGGAGTTGAGAGCTGTCCAGCCTAAAATAATCTTTGTTAGAAATGTTCACCGCCACTAAAAAACCTAGGTTAATTATCCATCCCTGCCAAAGATTGCCCCAGAAGTGAATTAACTAGCCCGGTCCCTCGCTGCTCCTCCTATGCTTGTGGCTGACAGCCGCTCTACTTCTGGTTGCAGCTGTCAGTAAAGACGCGACGTGCTTGCGACCAGGAAGTAGAGCGTTTGTCAGCACAGAGGCCCTCTGCTCCTGTTTTGTCTAAATGAGATTGAAAAAGGAGCAGACGGTAGTGCCCAGATGGCAAGGGACTGGGTAAGGTAAGTCACTAACGAGGGCATCTTTGGCAGGAAGGATAATGTGTAAAACCTAGGTTTTGGGTGGGTGGTGAATATTTCTATGCAAAGTTTATTTTAGGCTGGATATGCCCTTCAAAGCATAAATTTATGACTGCCAACAAATAGCCCTTTGTTTCACACCTGAAATCATCAGCATTTTGGAGAAAACATTGTTTTAAATTCCACAGGTTTAAAGCATTTGAAAAGGGGTTCCAGGACAAGCCCCATTGAGACCATAACTCACTCACTTACAATATGAAGGTGGGATGCAGAAATCAGGAAATGCACGCAACCTGCAGAATATCAGTCAAGTTATCTGCTAGTTAAGAATTACAGATTAGTTATATTTTAGTTCTAGTTCACCTTAAATACATTTATACTAAGCATTACCATTGGAACCAGGCTTCAATGTTTATGAGTGGCAAAATCAATGTGGACATCGTGCTGATGTTTACAGCATTAGCTATTTTGTGTACATGTCTTTGCAGTTACAATAACCCCACACCCTTCTTCCTCTTCTTCTGATTTCTGACACAGTGCAAACTGCTATGAAATAATACTACCTTCTGGCCTGCAGTTAAACAGGGAAGAAGATTAAAAAATGCTATTTTCTTTTTCATAAACTGAGATTTAAATATGTTATGTGTCTCCAGAATGTTACATGAATTGTAGAAAAATCACCATGGAGCTTATATACTGTCTATTTCTTATTTTCTTTTGTTATTGGAAAACACATATCATTTCTGTTAATAGACAGAAAGGTGGACAATTGTGTTTAGCCTAAAGTCTGATCACAAGTGTACAGTAAAGACCACAGCTGACAGGAAGTGTGAGTCAAATGATGACATAAGCCCCAATGATGGCACATGGAAATTAGGGGGGAGAGGCATCACTGTTAGACATGTATTACCATGTTAAAGCCACAAATATGGTTTTAGTCCCTATCCAACAATTAGCTCTCCTTTAAGCAATGTGATAGTAAAAAACCAGGGCCACCATCAGACTTTTTCTGGGTCCCACACTGGGTAAATTTCTGGGGCCCCCAAAACATGTATCAACTCGAGACGGATATATCCCAAAATTTTAAAAACACAAAAAAGGGACACATTGGGAGAAGAGGTGGGGTCACACCCACCTTGTTAAGGTACATCCATTTTAAAGACCATTATCCACTTTTACATTGTGCCTGCAATATATTTAAGGGTATGATGTGGGATTGATTAGTTGATTAGAATGTTGAACTATTCCATTTTGCATTAATTGAACAGAATGGGAGGTAAAGACAGCTGTGATGACTAACACTGTCTAATGAACTGGAGGGCACGACTAACATTGACTAATTAACTGGAGGGCTGCTGACTAACACTGACTAATAAACTGGGTGGCTGACTAACACTGACTAATAAACTGGGTGGCTGACTAACACTGGCTAATGAACTTGAGGGCGACTAACACTGGCTAATGAACTTGAGGCTGACTAACACGGCTAATGAACGGAGGGCAGGACTAACACCTGGCTAATGAAATGGAGGGCTGAAAAACACTGCTAATGAACTGGAGGGCTGACTAACACTAGTTAATAAAGTGAAGGCTGACAGCATGTCTAATGAACTGGAGGGATGACTTACACTGGCTAATGAACTGGGGGACTGACCAACACTGGATAATGAATGGAGGGTGTGATTATCCTGGGTAGTGAACGGAGGACTGAACACTGGAAAACTAAACTGGAGAGCTGAAAACACTGGAAAAATAAAATGGAGGGCTGCAAACACGTAATAAAAACTGGAGGGATTCAAACACTGGATAATAAACTGGAGGGCTACCAACACTGACTAATGAACAGGAGGGCTGACTATAATGGCTAATGAACTGGAGGACTGACTTCACTGGTAATGAATTGGAGGACTGACAAAACACTGTCTAATGAGCTGAAGTGCTGAAAACACTGGCTATGAAAACTGGAGGGCGGAATAACAGGTTATAAAGTGAAATGCTGACAGCACTGTCTATGAACTGGAGGGCTGACTTACACTGGCTAATGAACTGGGGGGCTGACCAACACTGGCTAATGAAATGGAGGGGTTATTATCCTGGGTAATGAACTGGAGGGATGTAAACACTGGAAAATTAAACTGGAGGCTGCAAACACTGAATAATAAACTGGAGGCCTGCAAACAGGAATCTAAACGGGGAGGGCTGCCAACACTGGCTAATGAACTGGAGGGCCTGAGTACTTACTGGCTAATGAACTGGAGGGCTGACTTACAATGGTAATGAAATGGGGGGGCGTGGGCGACCAAACACTGGCTAATGAACTGGAGGGTTGATTATCCTGGTAATGAACTGGAGGGATGCAAACACTGGAAAATAAACTGGAGGGCTGCAAACACTGAATAAAAAACTGGAGGCCTGCAAACACTGAATAATAAACTGGAGGGCTGCCAACACTGGCTAATGAACTGGAGGGCTGAGTATACTGGCTAATGAACTGGAGGGCTGACTTATATTGGCTAATGGACTTGAGGGATGACTCACACTGGCTAATGAGCTGGAGGGCTGACTAACACTGGCTAATAAAGTGAAGGGCTGACAACACTGTCTAATGAACTGGAGGGCTGACTAACACTGTCTAATAAACTTAAGGGCCAACTAACACTGGCTAATGAACTGGAGGGATGACTAACATTGGCTAATTAACTGGAGGGCTGACTAACACTGGCTATGAACTGGAGGGCTGACAAACACTGTCTAATGAACTGGAGGGCTGCATACACTGACTAATGATCTGGGGGGCTAACTAACACTGACAATAAACTGGGTGGCTGACTAACACTGGAATGAACCGGAGGGCAGACTAACACTGGATAATGAACTGGAGGGCTGACTAACACTAGTTAGTAAAGTGAAGGGCTGACAGCACTGTCTAATGAACTGGAGGGGTCGGACTAACACTGTCTAATGAACTGGAGGGTTGACTTATATTGGCTAATGAACTTGAGGGATGACTAACACTGGCTAATGAACTGGGGGCCTGACTAACACTGTCTAATGAACTTAAGGTCCCAACTAAACACTGGCTAATGAATGAGGGATGACTAACACTGGCTAATGAGCTGGAGGGCTGACAAACACTGGGTATAAAGTGAAGGGCTGATTACACTGTCTAATGAACTTTAAGGGCAACTAAACAATGGCTAATGAACTGGGGGGCTGACTAACAGTGTGAATGAACTGGAGGGCTGACTAACATTGACTAATTACTGGAGGGCTGACTAACACTGGCTATGAACTGGAGGGCTGGACAAACACTGGCTAATGAACTGGGTGGCTGACTCTAACACTGGCTAATGAAACCGAGGGCAGAATAACACTGGAAATGAACTGGAGGGCTGACTAACACTAGTTAGTAAAGGTGAAGGGCTGACCAGCACTGTCTAATGACTGGAGGGCTGACTAACACTGTCTAATGAACTGAGGGTTGACTTATATTGGCAAGAACTTGAGGATGACTAACACTGGCTAATGAACTGGAGGGCGATGACTAACACTGTCTAATGAACTTAAGGTAAACTAACACTGCTAATGAACTTGAGGGATGACTAACACTGGCTAATGAGTGGGGGCTGACAAACACTGGCTAATAAGTGAGGGCTGACTTACACTGTCAATGAACTTAAGGGCCAACTAAAAATGGCTAATGAATGGTGGGCTGACTAACAGTGTGTAATGAACTGGAGGGCTGACTAACATTGACTAATTAACTGGAGGGCTGATAACACTGGGCTATGAACTGGAGGTGCTGACAAACACTGGCTAATGAATAGGGGTGGCTGACTAACACTGGCTAATGAACCGGGAGGCAGACTAACAAGGCTAATGAACTTGAGGGCTGAATACACTGGCTAATGAACTGGAGGGCTGACTAAAACTAGTTAAAAGTGAAGGGCTGACAGCATGGTCTAATGAAAATGGAGGGATGACTTACACTGGCTAATGAACTGGGGACTGACCAACACTGGCTAATGAACTGGAGGGCTGATTATCCTGGGGTAGTGAACTGGAGGGCTGCAAACACTGGAAAATAAACTGGAGAGCGAAAAAACTGGAAAATAAACTGGAGGGCTGCACAAACACGTAATAATAAATGGAGGGCTGCAAACACTGGATAAAAACTGGAGGGCTACCAACACTGACTAATGAAACAGGAGGCTGACTATAATGGCTAATGAACTGGAGGACTGACTTCACTGGTTAATGAATTGGAGGGTGACAACACTGTCTAATGAGCTGGAGTGCTGAAAAACATTGGCTAATGAACTGGAGGGTGACTAACACTGGTTAATAAAGTGAAGGGCTGACAGCACGGTCTAATGAATGAGGGCTGAATACACTGGCTAATGAACTGGGGGGCTGACCAACACTGGCTAATGAACTGGAGGGCTGACTTACAGGCTAATGAACTGGGGGGTTGACCAACACTGGCTAATGAACTGGAGGGTGATTATCCTGGTAATGAACTGGAGGGATGCAAACACTGGAAAAAAAACTGGAGGGTGCAAACACTGAATAAAAAACTGGAGGCCTGCAAAACACTGAATAATAACGGAGGGCAACAATGGCTAATGAACTGGAGGGCTGACTATACTGGCTAATGAACTGGAGGGCTGACAATGCTAATGAACTGGAGGGCTGACTTATATGGCTAATAAACAAAGGGATGACTAACCTGGCTAATGAGCTGGGGGGCTATAACACTGGCTAATAAACTGAAGGGCTGACAACACGTTTAATGAACTGGAGGGATGACTTAACACTGTGTAATGAACTTAAGGGCCAGCCAACACTGGCGTAATGAACTTGAGGGATAACTAACACTGGCTAATGAGCGGAGGGGCTGAATACACTGGCTAATAAAGTGTGGCTGACAATACTGTCTAATGAACTTGGAGGCTGACTTACACTGTCTAATGAACTTAAGGGCCAAACTAACACTGGCTGACTAACAGTGATGACTAACACTGGAGGGGCTGACTAACATTGGCTAATTAACTGGAGGGCTGACTAACACTGGCTAATGAACTGGAGGGCTGACAAACACTGGCTAATGAACTGGAGGGCTGCATACACTGACTAATGATCTGGGGGGCTAACTAACACTGACTAATGAACTGGGTGGCTGACTAACACTGGCTAATGAACTTGAGGGCTGACTAACACTGGCTAATGAATCGGAGGGCAGACTAACACGGCTAATGAATGGGGCTGCTAACATTGGCTTACTTAACTGGAGGGCTGACTAACAATGGCTATGAACTGGAGGGCTGACAAACACTGGCTGCATGACTGGGGGCATGCATTACTGACTAATGATCTGGGGGGGCTAACTAACACGACTAATGAACTGGGGTGGGAAAACACGGCTAATGAACTTGAGGGCTGACTAACACTGGCTAATGAATCGGAGGGCAGACTAACACGGGCTAATGAACTGGAGGGCTGAATACACTGGCTAATGAACTGGAGGGCTGACTCCACTGTGTAATGAACTTAAGGGCCAACACTGGCTGACTAACAGTGATGACTAACACTGTGTAATGAACTGGAGGGCTGACTAACATTGGCTAATTAACTGGAGGGCTGACAACACTGGCTATGAAACTGGAGGGCTGACAAACATGGCTAATGAACTGGAGGGCTTGCAACACTCATAATGATCTGGGGGGCTAACTAACAAGACTATGAACTGGGTGGCTGACTAACACTGGCTAATGAACACGGAGGGCAGACTAACACTGGCTAATGAAATGGAGGGTTGCATACACTGATAATGATCTGGGGGGCTAACAACACTGACTAATGAACTGGGTGGCTGACTAACACTGGCTAATGAACTGAGGGCGACTAACACTGGTAATGAATCGGAGGGCAGACACACTGGCTAATGAACCGGAGGGTCTGAAACCTGGCTAATGAACTGGAGGGTGACTCCACTGGTAATGAACTGGAGGGGGCTGATAACACTGGGTACTACTGGAGGTGAGTGGTAATGAAAGAACTGGAGGGCTCTGGATAGAGTGTTAAGCAACTGGAGGGCTATGCAACACTAGGTAATGAACTGGAGGGCTGACTAGACTGTGTAATGAACTGGAGGGCTATGCAACACTAGGTAATGAACTGGAGGGCTGACTAACACTGGGTAATGAACTTAACACGAACCTAGTGTTTGGATGCAGTATTGCATGAGGGAGAGTTTTTTCCCATTACTCTCAGGGCCCCTGGCAAAGTCTGGGCCCCATACAGGAGTATCCCATGTCCCCGCTGATGGCAGCCCTGGTAAAATCACTTGAAATCACAATCAGCAAAATTGCACTGTAAAAACACCCATTTCTTTTATAGGGAGATAATGATGAATGGTTTAACATAGGAGAAATATTCAGTTGTATCTGCTCCTCATTCATTAATAGAATTCATGGGATCACACTTTATTTATGGCATTGAGAGTATTGAAAGCATAAAGGTCTCTGTTAGGATAATTCCGCTGATAGGTGAATAGGAAAAAAAATATAATGGTAAAATATAAGACTGTAGCCAAGTCTTAAAGGACAATTATACTCACCTTCCCTCCAGATAGATAGATAGATAGATAGATAGATAGATAGATAGATAGATAGAATGGACAGATGGATAGATAGATAATAGATAGAATAGACAGATGGATAGATAGATAGATATATACAGTAGATAGATAAATAAATAGATAGATGGATAGATAGATAGATAGATAGATAGATAGATAGATAGATAGATAGATGTTAGATAGATAGCAGAGTTAGATAGATAGCAGAGTTAGATAGATAGATAGCAGAGTTAGATAGATAGATAGCAGAGTTAGATAGATAGATAGATAGCAGAGTTAGATAGCAGAGTTAGATAGATAGATAGCAGAGTTAGATAGATAGATAGCAGAGTTAGATAGATAGATAGATAGCAGAGTTAGAGAGTTAGATAGATAGATAGCAGAGTTAGAGAGTTAGATAGATAGATAGCAGAGTTAGA
>JAACNH010002278.1:0-42623 GCA_019447015.1 Hymenochirus boettgeri
AAAAAAAAAAAAAAAAAAAAAAAAAAAAAAAAAAGAACAGGATACATAAATTAAAACAGTCAAATTATGAGGACAAACAAAGGCGACTGGCAAACAATGCAAGAAGCAGCAGCTAATAAAAAGGCAAGTTCTTCATGCGGAGACTTTGCTTATTATGAAAAATTGCATAAGCACATTATATTATTCTTATATTTTTCCCATAGAGAAAGGCTACATTGCAGCAATAAAATATATCCACCTTGTTACCAGTTACCCTGCCCTATGAGATCTTCAGACTTAATTATTTTTACTGGACTTACAGCCTAGAGTTTGATCAGTCAACATTTTGAAATCGTATGTGCACCCTAAAAAAAAAAACCTTATTTACATATTGTAGAGGACCCTAACCCACCCCCAACCGCTAGGTATGTTTGCTAAAAAAAGCTGCAGAATTCTACTTACAATCCTTCGATCCCCTGGCACTCTGAACCAGGCCCTCTGCTTGCCAGAACTGCAAGCAAGGGGCCGGTCTAGTAGCTGCATCTGTGATTGTCTGAGAGGCAGCCAATAACCGATGCGGCTGCCAGCAATATAGAGCGTTGGGAGATTGAAGGATTGTAAGTAGTGTTTTGCAGCTTTTTTAAATAAACTTAGCGGTTGAGGATGGGCTAGGGTCAACTACAATATCTGAAAAGTGTTTAGAGGTAGGGCACCATGGGGGAAGGAGGACTCCAGAGGGATGGAGAGGAGAAGCTACCCTGTGCATGTCACAATACCTCCAGGATGACATATTAGAGGCAGAAAACTTTTGGCAGGAAGACTGCTCCTACTCTTCAGTTTCCTGGTCTTTGGACAGTCACTGCAGCAGAACCATAAGGAGTAGGGATGTAAGGTAATGATTTTTTTAAAACTTCCCAGTGGGGCCAGTAGTGGGTTTAATTATTGTTTGTAGGGTGGACATGCCCTTTAAAAGTTTGTTAAGGGGGTGAACAGCCCATTAATAGGTATCCAATTCCATTTGCAATGCACTGAATCTGAACATTAGTTTCACTCAGAGAGTAATATATATTAATATATATAAATATAAACTTGAGCTTCAAAGAAATCTGTTTGGATACTCGTTTGACTGAAATGGTAAAAACACTAGAGTAAATATTTTGCAGATTACATTTTTTAGGTTTCATGTCCACCCTCAAAAACTAAAATTTAACCCACTACTGGCCCCACTATGTAGTGTTAAAAAATCTTTACCTTACATCTCTGGTACAAATGGTTCTACTGTAGTGCTGGTCCAAAGTTCCAAAAAGTGAAGAGTAGGAGCTGTCAGTAAGTCATCTGGTCCCTGCTGCTTCCTTGTTCTTTTTTCTGTAGTGTAGGGCACCCTAGCCCAACCTCAATCGCCAAGTCAGTTTGTAAAAAAAAAAAAAAAAAATCAGAAATGTACTTACAGTTCTTCATTCCCACGCGCTCTGCATTGCTGGCAGCTGCGTCTGCAATTGAATGACTGCATGTTCTGGCATGCAGAGGGCCGGGAACAGAGCGCCAGGGGATATCGAAGGACTGTAAGTACATTTCTGATGCTTTTTTTTTTTTAACCAACGCAGATGCTTTTTTTAAACAAACATGGCGGTTGGGGGTGGACCAGGGAGCCCTACAATATATTAAAAGTTTTTTTATGGTTGAGATTCCCTAATAGTGGCAGTATTGTAAAATTGTAAATTACAAGCAGTAACAAAAAAAAAAAAATCACAATGATACCTTAAGACTCACCTTGGTCAGTTTTGGTTGCCGGTTTCCAGTTTTCAGCGCTGATTACTGGCAGACACACCTGTCCCTTTTCATCTATATTCGGATGATATATTTTGGTTTTAAATGTTATCTTGGGTGGCTTAAATGGGTACTCTGCTGGAAAGTTAATTTCAATCCGAAATGCTCCCTTGTCATATGGTGGATTGTCCTAGTGAGACATTAAAGTGTTTTAAGAACAAAGCATATTTTATAGAACGGTTATGAATGTGAAAGTCTAAATATTTTATATAATAAGTGGTCTCTTAAATTCAAGCACTTGTTCCCATTTCCCATATTAACTTCTAAGCTGGGATCTCACTACTTACCGATTCTTGCTCCTGCCGACTCTATCTTCCCGGCTCGCCTCTGATGCACCCCTTGTAGTCAATGCTTTTTTTCTTAGGTGCGCTGGCGCAAAGGGGTGGTGGGAAGATGAGCCAGTAGACACAAGCACTGCAGGATCGCATATAGGTAAATATTGCAATCACCGCTTAGAAACGAATATGGGAGACAGGGGCAAGTGAGAATTTTAGATTTACGTTTTTTTTTTTAACTTTTAATGTTATTTTTACTGTAAATATTTTCTTTCAAGTCAATAAATAGTACCTAACCTGTTTAAAAAAAATAGTACTCAGCAGTGAAGAGTCAACATCTGAGAGAAGCATTACAGAAGTCAATGTTCATTATAGCACTTAAAACTAGATAGATACATAGGGGTGCTCAGCTCAGCATCATGCTGTGTGACTACACGTTTATAAGAAATAATAATCTTGCAATGCATAATCAGACCGAAAACATGGCACCTTAATGCACGGATTGATAATTGACTAGAAAAAAAACCCAAATGTTTAAGTAATGTGTAGCAGAGATGTAAAATGTTCATGTTTCAACAGGTGTAAATAAATGTATGGGTTTTGGCAAGCTCTTCTTGCTCTTAAGAGTTCTAATTTTCAAACATATATAAGGTATAGGGTTTTATGTGTGTCTAGGATTGTGTCAATAAAATAATTTACTGTATGCAATTATCATTGAAGCAATTTTATACTAATAAAAATACAGCCATCCCCAATATGATTCTGTGATCCACTTTGCCAGATCGCTGAAAAACAAAAAGCAACAATGGTGATTATTCTTCCCTCCCCATTTAACATAATAGGCTGCCCAGCTGCAGCCGAGCAACCTGTCTGTTCATATATTGCTAATAAAACTGTACATAGCTTGAAAAAAAGGATTAAACAGATGCAGAATAAAAGTTAATTTAGGCAGTATGGCCAACGTAACAGAAGTGCCCTTAAGCTGGGGACAGATATTTCATTCTCACACTTCATATCATACTCACTGGGACAATAAGACCCTGCCATGTCAGTAAATTGGCTTCATCCACCTGTATACAACGAAAATTTTTCATCCCAGATTTGCGGATCTCTTCAAGCTCCTACACAAAATGGACAAATTACTAAAGAGAACAAGAGGAACTAGCAGCAAATAATGCAAAGAGATTATTTGTAAGTTACTTATGTGAAAAGGACCCCATAAATCGTTATTCATAATTAAGTACAATTTCATAAAGGTAACTGCATCTCCGTAAACTATTCCGTTTTGTTTTTTTTAACGCTGTTATACAAAAGTTGCTCAATACCTAAAGGAAATCGACAGCCACAAATACATTTCTTACTGGTTTATAGCTTAGGCTTTCCTATATTTAAGTAATTCTCAATTAAATGAGTACCCTAACTTGGTATACTTTGATGCTTCTCCTCCTGAACAGGGCAGACATTCTATGAGCTGTAATTTCACATTTCTTAGCTATTTTTGCTAGCTAGTCTTTCATAACACACATGGTTTGTAATGCTGTTACTTATATTTGTGCCTGCCTGCATTATTATGAAATATCATTGTCTCTCTCAAAATACATCACTACCTCGACATTAGAATTGATTTAACAATTGATTTAATGTATAATGAATGGGCCAGAAAGTTGTCAGAACATCGAAAGAACCTCAGTAGGTTAGTTTGTAGAGTATGGCCAGCTTAAGGTTGTCAGTCCCATAAACATTAATACCAAGCTTGGTTGTGGCCGCCCACTTCCACACCATGCAATGTTTCCAGCCGACCGATACATGGCACTATTGGTCAGTCGGTCGAAAATAGTGTGGTGTGTACCCAGCCTTAGAACTCATTTAAATAGGTATTTCTAAAAATCAATCTTACCCTTTAATTTTATTTCTTTATGGCTTCTGATACAACCTATTTTGTAAGCACCCACAGCCCAAATCCATTAAGGTAACTTATCTTGGCTTAAGCTGGGTACATACTTACACAATAGTCAGAAAACGACAGACAGAATCTGCAAGATTCTGCTGCCGAGGGAAATTTTCGGGCAGTTCCAAGTGTTAGAAAAATATGCTACACACAGTAACGAAAAAGGGACAATATCGTCAGACCTGACTGCATCATCCCTTTCTCATTACTGTGTGTACCCACCTTAAATCTTGTGTAGCTAGTTAGAATAAGGAGATGGCTAAATTAGTTGCCTGTAGCAATATACACAGTCTGCAAAAAAACAGATTTTTCTTCTAAAAACTGCATGTAACCAACACCTTATCATTTAACCAGTATTTCCCTGCTGCCCTATGCTTTTGCAATGCTCGTAAGGGAGTGCTATCAAGCTGGTCAAACATAATTCATTGGATTGTTCGGCTGTGATCAACCACCGACCGTTCGTCCGAAAACCATGGGCTCTATGGACCGCCCGCTCAGTCACAGCGAACACTCGGCCGCTGCTACCTTTGACGCGATCGGCAGTCCTGCAATCAGTCAGAAGGATGGATCTGACAATGTGTACCCAGCTTTAATTGTAATTTTTAACCCTCTGGAGGGCTTCAGGTTGAATATCCGAGAATTACATCCGAGGCCACCAGTTTTATGTAAAAAGAAAGTTATGGATTATTTTAGAGGTGGACACTTGCACACTAAGACTGGGATTTGTCCAGTGACTCCAGTCCCTTAAAAAAAATAAAGCAGAAATCGCAAAAAATGGTGGAGCACTGAAATATGTTCAGTTAATTTCAGATTTTAACTTTCTGCTTTCAGAATCTAGTTTACCAAAAGAAAAGCCATATAAACCAGAGTACAGCTATGTTGCTCAAATGTAATAGGACATAGTTAGCCTCCTTTTGTATACCTAGTCATCTGATCAGTCTTTTCTTTGTGTGTCTAAGTACCAACCCGTCTGCTAATAGGACGGTAATATATCCCACACTGGGAGACAGAGAAACAAGGGTTCATATTTCTAGGCCAATTTCTGAGGCTCAGAAAATTATGGCAAGAGACATTAAATAGAGGGTACATTTTAGGCAAGTTTCCTATAGTGCTTTTATTTAATTTAGTTTGTAAAGTACCATAATCTGAAAGGATCCACATTAAAGGATGACTTTACTCACCTCCTACTCCTCTTCTGCCTGCAATCTATTGTACCCAGTGCAAGAAATTAAACAACAACTCCACCCTCATAATAACATTTTAGAAAGAATGGCACCATTAAAATATGTTAACATATGCTACCTTGTCCTCTGGAACCACTAGCTTATGCATGCTATGTCCCTGAATGCCTTGAAGTAAGTAAAGGGTTGTGTGTGTTAAAGGCTATATTGTTTCACACAACTTTTATCAGTTTAGTGAGCTTGTCCATGCTTAAAGGAGGCAGCTAAAGGATTAGCAATAATTGGGTGGGACGCCAACTGTCAAATCCATGATGGAATCAGAAACAGGAACAACATGACATTGTGCAGCATTTCAGGGTAGTCTTATTTTTCTGCTTTCTAATTATTACAGTTTTGGGGTTGGGGGGCATTCAACTATATATCATTTTTCATTTGAAGGCTTGACTTGCCCCTTAACAGCGGTATATAGCACTTACCAAATTGAATTAGGTAATTGTCAGTGCCACCAAATATTTTGCCTTTCAGTACACCTTGAACCATTCAGCCTTCTATGTGCATGTTCTTTGCCTTGCCTCCTGCCCTCAGTCACATGCTCCCTTGTGAAGATTCAAAACTGTATTTGTGTACGGGACTAACACGATTGGTTAGAACTCTAGTGGGTGGTGATCTGCTGAAACAAGCTCCAGCAGTACCTATGCATGTGTGAGAAATATCTTAATGTTTGACCCCTTCAACAACAAATCCGTAGAAATCACTGTTAGGAAGTGAAATGTCAGCTCACTATCATCAACATCAGGGAATAGCAATGGGTATAAATTCACCTGATTTTTCAAAATAGAAGAGAATATATAGAATAACTAGGTAAGCATAACAAAAACTAAGAATTTTAAAAATAATATTTTCCACTGAACTTTCCCTTTAAGTGATGACAATGAACAGGCTTTAAAGTCACTTATGGCTTAATCTTCACAATAAGAAGTCAAAACTGTACAAAGGGGTTTCCAGACTTTTTTGTAATTCTATCCCTTAGACTGGAAAGATAGGTTCAATGGTATATATTCCCCATTCCCCAATTAGTGCAGAATCAGGTCATATTCTTACCAAAACAGATAGAAAGGAGAACTATAGTGTGTATAACCTTTTTTTTGGAATAAATAATAAAAATAAAAAGTACCTAGGACAGGAAGGTAGGGTTAGTGATGCCTACCTCTCAATATTGTTTCTGTGAATATAGCCACCAGCAGAAAGAAAACTACTTCTGCAAGGCTTCCTCCTGGCTCATATCTGTAATACAGCAAAGTTCAGGACTAATCTGGAAATTAAGCACGTGCTGTAGCTCCTCAAGGAAATGATAATGGGAGGTAGGAATAGTCAATCCTACCTCTCTGCCTGTTACTTTTAATTTTTTAAGTTTTTAGCTGTCCTTTAATTTAAAAACAATATAACTTTAAACAATATTCCAGCATAAACTAATTTAATAAACAGATTTTTAAGACATTTTCAGCCTGAAAGATGAAATACTGAACACAAGAAGAAAATTATGCAAAACTGAATGGTGTGCTAGATCAAGACCTCCTTGAATGAATGTTGGAGACAGCTACTATTTTATTTACAACTATACTATATCAATATAGTCATCAAAACTCCAAGCATTCTAGACTAAGCATAGCTACAACTGGGATATTATATAAACAGAGGATAACCCCCCCAAAAAGCATTAACTTTTCAAGATAATTTGCTACACACAGTAAATGTAAAATATTTAAAGTCATTAAATATCACAGAACATTAAAATGAAAAAATAAGTTGTTAAAACTGGTATTATGTATCACAACAAATCTGTATTTTCAAAATACAAAAACAAATTGGCAAACAACGCATAGAAAGAGCATAACGCATAGAAGCACAAGCATAATGCATAAAAGGAGCTTAGTCATAACTTATTGCAGAAAGGACCACAAATAAGATGTATCTGAAGGAAGCCAACAACCCAGATGCAAAGGTTATAAAAAGGATCCCTGTAAAAACAGGCTGCTTGGCAGTAACCGAGCAGTCTGTACTGTACAATGGAGAACCAACTGTGAATGTGAGTTTGAGTGGAACTTTGAAGGACTGGTAAGGTCCTTATACTTAGTGCTATGGGGGTGGGGGGTTAGGAGAACATTAAGGTTCACATACATTAGAACTCACCTCTCCCATGACACTCAATCCATTCTTCAGGAACCGCCTTGCCCGTAAGATCAAAAAATTAATGTGTCAGGCTGGACGGTCACAATCTTATGTCAGTAGTGAAAATGTACTGGCAAGGCAATTCCTGAAGAATTGATTGAATGTTGTGGGATTAGTTGGGACGTGTGTTCAATGTATGGGTACCATTAGGAGTTGCCAAACCAAAAATTTAAAAGCAGTGGTGAGCTCAACCACAATAAAATTCCTGGACAAGAAAACCAACTGTGTTAGATGAACACAATTATTTTCAAAGTGAAGAAAAGCCCCTTCACAACAACTGTTCCAATTTACCACGGGTGGACATTTTGGTAAAATTCGTAAAAAAAAAAAAAAAAAAGCTGTCCACACACAGCAAAACACACACAATTTCCATTGTGCACCAACGGGCACACTTTTGCTAGTTTTTTTATATAAATACAGAGCATCCCCCACAAACCTCAGCTTTGCATTATAAAGAAATGCCAATGCTTACTGACCCGGGCCCTCACCGTCCCCTGCATCCCTTTCAAGCAAAAACAGGAGCAGAGCAGAGTGGCTCTGCGCTGACAGCCGCTCTACTTTCTAGTCACAACTGTCGAGCGATTGGGCACGGCGTCAGCCGCAACCATGATGTAGAGAGTATGTCAGCTGCAAAGCAGAGGAGGAATAGTAAGGGACTGAAAGCTTCTCTTACATTTTCACTGTTTTGAGATGCATCTCATATCCACTGCACATGCTCCCCCAATCTAGTAGATTCTGGAAGGGGTTGAACACAGAGGGGTAATTCTTACTAACTAGCAAGAGAAAATAACAGGGAATTGAAAAGCGCATTGTTCAAGACTGAAGTGAAAAAATATGGTGGCCATAACTTAATTGTTCAGCTAAATATGAGCAGTAGGTTGAATATGCCAAAATAAAGATGGATAACTTGCTTCCTTTTTTCCTCCTTGCTAATACTAGATATATCATTCTAATGCAGTACAATAAAAACAATACAGCAATAATATAATTTCTAACATATAAATATTACATTACCAAAATGGAAGCAAGTCTGTGAAAAAATATTGTTTTTATTTAGCACATTTACCAAAGCAACCGAGACTGACAAAACTACAATGAGAACCATCTTACTAAACTGCTTCAATCAGGATTAGTCCTGCCCAAGAAAAGTTAAAAGGGAAAGGCTCCATTCAAATGCCTGCTTAAAAAAAAAAGAGTAATACCATACACCAAAGATATAACCAATATGACTTCTTAAAGTGTAGATGAAAAGCAGAACATTTTTAATGTATTTTCACTCCTGTATGATTCAGGCTGGGTGTTCTCATGTATTGAGATAGCGATAACCATATTATTCAACAGTTACTAATAGCCCACATATCTAGTTCTCATTGGCACAGTTTGTATGTTTATTGGTTGCTCGGGATCAGTTTCTCAACTAGGGGTCCAGTGACTATTTTAAGGAACCCCTAGCAATCTCTTGAGGAATCCTCTAGGATTATTCTGACAGTAGGACATTACCTTTTATATGTTATGTCTTTCAATAGCTGTAAATAGTTTACTGATGTTTTATGGCTATATCAAAGCATGAAGCTTTAATTCTTTCTATTGTAACAATTTTCTGCAAAAAGAAATATTTACTACATTTAACACTGTTAATCATAGCTGAAAAATAATTTCTAACATAAGGAGACATTCCTGCAATTCTAGAAGCCAATCTAGCATTTATTGGTAGCCATTCATTCAAAAAGTTAGGCTTAGGCCCCCATTAACGGAGCACAACTCAGATAGTGGGGCATGGACACCAGGATTACTATATGATTCACAGGGCAGATGTGATCCTGAAAAACAGATTGCATCACGTACATTTTGCCCATAGTGGGACCTATACCTAAGTCTCGAGGGAATTAGCCCTCCTCTAACATTATTTACAACATAAGTGCATTGTTTATTGCAGTGTATTGTTAAAGGGCATGTCCAGCCTTCAAAAAAATTTGATATCTATGTCTACCACCTACCACCCAAACCCCAGTTTCGCTTTATTGAAAATCCCCAAAGAGGACCCTGAATGGATTTAACTGGTCCCTTGACGCTTTGCGGTGCAACTCAATCAACTTGACGTCACGCCCAATTACCTGACAGCCACAACCAGGAAGCACCCCACTGCTGTTCTTGCTCAAAACAAGCTCACAATAGCAGCAGGGGGGGAAGTAAAGGGACTGGGTCAGGTAAGTCCATTCAGGGGCATCTTTGTAAGTTTTCTATAATTCGAATCTGGGGTTTAGGTGTAGCTGGAATTAAAAGTTATTTTAAGGCTGGACATGCCATTAAATGATAGATTGGAAATAAGGAAGATTAGGCATATTACCAACACCGCACTCCCTGGGTTTTTTTTTAACCTGACCACTCTCCCGTGACTGGAACATAGTGGGAACATGGTCACGTAAGCTGACCTGTGGGGCCCCCTTGTTTTTGGTCATTTTTTTGGGTTTCAAGAAATACCTAGAAATTTAGTCCAATACCAATCGCAAGCTATTTGTAAGCAGGGGAAAAAAGTTAAAATGTAAAGTACCTGGAGAGCAGCTGGGCTAATTCCAGGAGCCAAAGAGTGTTAACATTTACACCTGATACCTAACTTAATTCAATTGTATATTCTAACTTTTCAATTATCTTTAGAATACTAAATTATCACTATTCCAATTATTTAAATTCAAGCCTAGGTTAGTCCTGCCCAAGTAAAAGTTAGTTTTAAACATAACATTACCGTAACTGTAACTGGTTTCACTTTTCTTTCTCCTTTTTTTGTTTAGGATATTATCTAGAATTATATATGTTATATTCAGTTATTTTAACTGGACTTAAAGTTTAATTCTTGAAGACGTTTCACTAGTCATCCGACTGGCTTTCTCAATTCATAATGACTTGTACAAGAATCTGTTGGCAATTATGTACCCTGTAAAGTCCCAATTAGCATATCACAGCTAGGTGTTAAGGATCTTCTGAATGCAAGGCGTGATTACATCGTGGCTAACAGGTGTTATATGAACACCTAGGGTAAGGTGTCAAGGGCTCAGAGGAGCCCTTGCATATCCAGACTGGGCCTTTGTCAAAAGAAGTAGAAGGAAAGAAAAGAACACGTATACCAACAGTGAAGGGGAAAAGCAAGAGAGGAGAAAGAACATCGTCATCCCCATATGTATCAGGGGTCTCCGAGAAATTAAGAAGAATTTTCAAAAAAACACTTTCAGGGTTATTCAACAAAAGTTCTTATCGTTTAAAATGGTGCTATTTTTGCCCCAACCAATCAGATGTTAGCTTTCAAATGTTAAATAAGATCTGATTGGTTGGGGCAAAATTAGCACCATTTTAAACGATAAGAACTTTTATTGAATAACCCTGTGTATCCCTGTCTGCTTTAAACCTGAATAGAGGTGGGGGGGGGTTCGACACCAACTGTCTGCCATGTACAATGCTGTTTTGACACCTTGCATTCAGAAGATCCTTAACACCTGGCTGCGATATGCTAATTGGGACTTTACAGTGTACATAATTGCCAACAGATTCTTCTTGTACAAGTCATTCTGAATTGAGAAAGCCAGTCGGATGACTAGCGAAACGTCTTCAAGAACTAAACTTTAAGTCCAGTTGAACTAACTGAATACAACATATATACAATGACCTGGATGAATGAAAACCTTCACAGGGATATTATCAGAGATAAGTCAGTATAAGAGATGAGACAGTCGGCATACTGTATTCCTAGCTTATTGATTTTAAGCTTCGGATTTTATAATAAATTCAAATTCTAATTTTAACAGGACAGCTAAAAGAACCTAGCAGATGTCTGGGCAATTTTTGGGTACCCGGAGTCCTCAAAAAATTGTACCTACTCCCACATTTTAAATTTAAAAAAAAAAATAAAGTATGTTATTTCCTAGATAAGCAATATTTATTATGTACTTCTCTGCCCAAATTTCAGAGCAGGATTATCCATTAAAGCAACTTAAGCAGCTGCCTAGGGCACAGAACTATCAGGGGCCACCGCTTCAGTGGTACAGCCATACTATACAAGAACACGTGGGCCCCAAAAGTCAGTCCTGCCCAGGGCCCAATTACCTCTTTATCCATCTCTGCCAAAGTCCAGTGCATAAATGTATGTATTAAAATAGCTTAAAGGGCATGACCGGCCATGAAATAAAATTTCATAAATATAGGTTCAGCACCCCACCCAACCTAATTTTTGCACTTTTTTCGTTTGTTAGAAATATGCCCCTGAAGAGACTTAACTGACACATTCCCTAGCCACCTGGGTGCCACCTCCTGCTGCGAGTTCGTTTCAAGCACATGCTGCAGCAGTGAGGCACGTCCTGGTCAAGGCTGTCTGGTAACTGGGCGTAACATCACAGTGCCTTTAACTGAGAGCCACAATTAGGAAGCAGAGAAGAGTAGCCCCGGCAAGGGACCAGGTCTGGTAAGTCTCTTCAGGGGCATCTTTCAGAAAAAAATAATGTTAAAATAAGGTTTGGGGGAGTTCTGTACAGATGTGTACAATTTTATTTGCTGGGAATACCCATTAAAGGTTCGTACACACGTGCGATCACGGGACCCGACGTGTGACACATGATGTGTAGGAACGAACATTTCGGCTAATAATCGGCCTGTGTGTGAGCACTTTATCAGCCAAAACGGACGTGCGGTCGGGGATGATTGCCCGACCGACCTGGCGGTTCTCCTGCTCTATTCACTGGCTAGGCACGCCAACCAATAAGAGGACAAAGCATGTCCTCCCAAAGGCTGTTCATCAATTGAATCAGGACAGGCCCAGTGAGGAGCTAAACGTGTTTAAAGGAATTGTACACTGTAAAAAAACTTTGCCTCATTTTGATCTATAAATGAATACATGCAAGTGGTACTTACGCTGATGTGCGAGTTGCTGCATGACTTCAATACAGTACTTGTTTTGCTCAAGCTTAGTACCTCAGCCCCCCCATCTCCCTGCCAGACTATCTGACTCTGTGAGAGCAAGCATGCTCAGTTATCCCTAAGAGGAATTTCCCACCATGCAGTTCACGTACTGTCACCATTCCAGCTACAGCAATAATATACATAACCAAAGAGCTTATGATACTAAGGCACTTGATTGACAGATGAAATGTAAGATATTTCAGACTGGATATCAAAAGAAATAGGGGACAGATCAACAAAAAAAATGGTACAGTTGAGTAGATTTCCAGTAATGGCCAATTTAAAAACAAATTTCCCTGTGTACAGATCCTTAAAGGCCCTCTTTAAATATAATTGGTTTAGTAAATTAAAACAGTAAATATTTTTGAAGAAGCACTAGTAAAACCTATGGAGCCAGGTATCCAATACACCTAGAAATTAAAGACCAAGATCATCCACCATTCATATTTCAATTTAGGATCTTCAAACCCCAACTTCACTATACCTACCTCTCTCTAGAACATTCAAGGAGGAAGATCATCTTCTTGCTTCTAACTCACAGGTTTGTGGCTCATTTGCATCCTATACAAGATTGTCAAAAGCTAGCGCAGACACATAGGGAGAGACACATGGAAGTAGCTGTAGGTCAATGACCATGACGACACTGTCACTGCCTTTAATGACAGCTGCTACACACAAGAGAACAGGTACCTTACAGCAAGAATAAGATCTTCCTCTCAGAACATACTGAAGTGAAGGCAGTCAACGCAAAGTAGGGATTTGGGTGCGTGCCTAAATTGTAATCTGACATTTTTTAAAGGGGTTTGTGTGCATGTGAATATTTTACCTGGCAATTGTTTACCTAAGAGATACAAATTGGTAAATATAAACAATTATTGTGCAGTTAAGTCCCTAAAGCATATTTCAATGAGTTTAAGAATTTCTGTGTTTTTTTGTCAGATGAAGTGGCATAGAAAGGGGTCAGTCTATAGACAACAAAACCTAGATCCCCCCAGTTAAATAAAACTAGTATGATATGACTATCATATTTTTAGAATTTGACACTATATCCACAAGCATTTGAATGGTCTTCAGACTGGAATTAATAGAAGCCCATTAAGTTTGAGAACCCCAGTGTGGAGTTAAAGGCAGGACTTTCAGAAGATAAAGCAACTTTTTCAACTTACAGTATGTTCTCATTTATTTGCTCAGCACGAAAAGTTCCTAATTGTCATCCCTATTATTATCCCAATTACCACGATCTCCATTTTATAATGAACAAAACAACTGTACAGTCAGCCACACAAGGCCCCACACCGCAATGGACATTCCACTGAAGTATTTCCCAGGGAAATAACGGCTGTAGGTGTCGAATCCGGAATCCTTCCGGCCTGAGACAAACCTTTCTAAAGGTGCGATTACCGCTCTATCAGGATCTCCCCGCGTATCGCGTTTGGGATAAAAACAAACGAGCAATTAACGTTTGAAAGGCTAAACTCTCAAAAATTCCTATCAAATACCAATGCACCTTCTTGTCTCGCCGCTTTCCCGTGACATAATTAAGGAGTGCCAGACCGGCGGGGGCGCGGGGTGAGGCCGAGGCTTTAGGGCCTAATCTAATAACGATAGTAAATCTCTCTGCGGAATTCTGGGTATTGATACAGACATGGTTAGTGCCTGTAACTCCGTTTAACCCGACAGTATACTGTCAACCGAATGAAAGAGCCGCCCTATTTCCCACATTACCTTCATCAGCCTCCTGCTGGCCGCCATCTTGGATCTGAAGGGAGCTACCACAATGCATCGCGACTAAAGGGCCGGTACTTCCTGGTGCGCCCGGGATGGGTCACTGGGCAACCGTGGGGAGGGAGTATCTGTGTAGACACAGCAAAGGTGCGACAGGGCTTTTCATTGGCATGTTTGTTAACTTGGAGTTTTATCACTTTAACTAAGCTAGAAGTAGAGGACTCACTTAAAAGCAGTAAATGGGGGACGTGGTATGTCTTTTGATTGCTTAGACAATATACATTAAAAAGTAGGGAAGAATACACACACACGTATATATACTATAGAAAAGGTAAATATATATATATATATATATACCATACATACCGTAATGTATATCTCATAACAATTTCTATATGTTTATTGCATTTTTTTTATTGTTTCTGATAATATTGCATTTAAAGCCCAGGGTAGATTCCATTGTGGCCTTATACCTTGTGTTTTACACAACTGTTTACTTGTATTTAAAAAAAACTTAGCACAAATTTGCCACTTGGCAGCTGCATCTCAAAATTAAAAGGCGCAGCCACCGCAATTCCCTTATAAAAGTCACACTAAAGCTAGGTACACACCTAGCGATTTTTCCTCCTGACTGACCATTCGATACTTTCGAACGGTTGGCCAGAAGGAAGGACTGTCGGTCGTGGCAAAAGCAGCCGCGTCCGATAGTCACCGCGACCGATCTTGCGGTCCATAGAGGACCACACGATCGGACAAGGTTTTCCACCCTGTCCGATCGTCCGATTCGGACTAACGGTCGATCGGACATGGGCACATTCGGATGCAATAATTTCGGTCCAATCGACCGATACACTGAACTATCGGTCGATCGGACCGAAATATCTCATCGTGTGTACCCACCTTTACTCTTGTTAGGTTGTCACAAAAGGGTTAGCATGACCATTCCAGATGTGTGGCTCTGCAAATCTCCCCTTAAGGCTAGTCCACACTTCTCCTTTTTATCACACACTACCGATTGCAACCCATTATCGTGTGAATATTGCAGTGCATGAAAATGTGGGTGGCCACATTACCTGCAATGTGATCAGCTTTTGGAGTGCACGCGATCATTATTTTTTTGAAGATCACATGCGCTCTGATTGGGCTGCTAAGTGGCTGATGAGATTCAATGTTGATAAATGTAAGGTGATGCATTTTGGACTTAAAAAAATTCTTGTGCTGCTTATACTATAAATGGCTCTGTGTTAAGTGAATCTCTGTTGGAAAATGATTTTGGAGTTTTGGTGGATAGCAAAAAGGTAGCAAGCAGTGCCAGACGGCAACAGCTAGAGCCAGCAAGATATTGTCTTGTATAAAGAGAAGTATGGATTCCAGGGAGAATAATGTCTTGGTTTACATTGGTGGCAATGAAAAGTTAGAGGAGAGGTCCCTAGAAATTACTTAAGTTAAAGTGGGGACCTCCAGAGTAGTATTTTCAGAAATAATACCGCAGCCATGTTTTATGCTAGGGAGGCAACAGGAGCTTAGGAGTATCAATATGTGGCTAAGAGGTTAGTGTAAGGAAATGGGGTTTAGGTTTTTAGAGAACTGGGCTTTAGTAGGGATGAACTGCACCTCAATGATGGTGTAGCTGTTTTGGGGGATAAGATGGTTAAAGGGTTTGAGGAAATTTTAAGCTAGGTATGATGGTGTGTATTTTGGACTACCAGGTATCCCACCCCTCCCGGATCGTCGGGGAGTCTCCCTCATTCTGGGGTGGTCTCCCGCGAGACCACCCCAGACTCGAGAGGAGAATTGAGTCTGCTCCCAAGTCACGCCCCCGGAATGCCATAACCCTGCCTCCCAGAGCAATGACCACGTCCCTTGTGATGCCATGCCCCCTGGTGATGTCACACCCCACCACGCCCCCTTTTCCCACCCTGCCTGGGAAGCCTGAAGGGGCAGGGTGGGATGTCTGGATAGAGGTGAGGTGTAGGTGGTAGATAGAGGTATAAAGGATCAGGGAGCTAATATAAGGGAGCGGGAAGATGATAGGGAGGCATGTACGTCAAAGGGTAAAAATAAATAATCTAAAATGTATGTTTACAAATGCAAGAATTCTGTCTGGAAAGACTGGGGAACTAATAGCTTTAAAAGAAAAGTATGATGTGATCGGTATAGAGGAAACCTGGTTTAATGATTCACATGCAGTAAATTTGGAAGGATAATCCTTGTATAGACATGATAGTGTAAATAAAAAAGTAAAGCCAAATGTAAAAGATGGAAGAGATGGGATAAACGATAAGATGGAAAGAATATGTGTGGAGCTGTGTACAGGAAGCAAGAATGCAGGTAAATTAATTTTGTGGGGATCTGTTATTAGCCACCAAATGCCAGTAAGGAGGTGGAAATTTATCTCCATTTGCGGTTGGGAAGGCTGCCGGTATGGGGCACATTCTGGTAATGGGGGTTTCAATTACCCTGACATAGATTGGTAGAAACAAAGGTTATCTCTGTGAAACTCCTGTTTAAAGGTAGGTATCTGCTGGGCGCTATTCCTGGTACCGTAGCAAGTGGTTTATATATATATCCGAGTACACACCCGTCTTGAAAACCAAATGTGCATTTATTGAACATGTGACGTTTTGGTGTCCTTGCGACTCCATCCTCCATTTGTAACGTCTAAAGAAGGTATGGTACAGACACCGAAACGTCACATGTTCAATAAATACACTTTTTGTTTTCAAGACTGGTGTGCATTCTGGATTTTATCTTGTTCCTGATATAGATTGGAGTAAGCACCTTAAAGGAGAACTAAACTTAATTTTTTAAAATCCTAATGTGAAAGCTTTCCCCCCCCAGAATACCTATACATTGAAAGATTCTTCTCTAGTTATTTGTATTTAGTAGATATAAGTAATAGATTCAGTAACAAAGGAGGCTTCAATGTTGTTGCCAGTACAACTCACAGCCCATGCATCAATAAATAGTTGGACCACTACTGCTACTAAGGCTTCTCAGTAATCTACCAGGGTCTCTACTCTTACCCTTAATACGTATATAAATTAAAGAACAGGTAGATTGAGGCACTTCAGACAGGCTGTGCTGAAAAGGCTTTAACTGTAGTTCTTGCACCACTACATGTTTCGGGTATCAAGTACCCTTTCTCAAGTGTCATGTAGTGGTGCAAGAACTACAATTAAAGCCTTTACAACGGGGGGCGCTCGTGAGCAGCAACCAGTGCAGACATGCCTTGAGATTGCTCCTCTATCCAGACCCGAAAACACGAGCAAACTTAAGCAAAAATCCACCAACGTAAGATAAAAAGGCATACAAGAACATCCTCCATGCCACCGAAACTAAAGACAACGGCAGCGGCAGTTAAATCCCTACAAGCGTTCCAACACGGAACAGCAAAAAACACAGGCCTAATGGATGAGGAAGAGCCTGACTCACCTAGACGAGGTACGCAGTCAGAAAATAGCTCCCCGCCCAAATCTACACAAAAACTCCTGACACAATGCTCCAGGAGGAATTACAAGCGGCAATCCACCCTTTACAACAGGAGATCAGAGACCTCGGACAGAGGATCGGTGATATGGAAGCCCGAAAGGACAACGCCGCAGAAGCAATCTCCATAACTCAATCAGAAGTAGAGGAGATAAAGGTCGCAAACTACAAACTATCCCTACAACTAGAAGATATGGAAAATCGACTCAGAGGCATACCCGAGTCTCACACCAACACAACAGAGGTAGTTAAAGAAATATTCCAAAATCTCCTACCAGAAGAATCGGAAAACCGATTGGAGTGCGATCGAGCGCACAGGGCACTAACCAAACCACCATCAGAAAACCTTGCCAGGGACATTATAGTTAAACTGCACTATTACGACACAAAGGAAAAACTGATGCAAAAGTCAAGAAACAACCCGGCCTTAGAATACAGAGGACAAAGATTCCAGCTATTCGCAGATCTAGCACCGCAAACCTTGGCGAAAAGAAGATCACTGAGGCCAATCACGAAAATATTAACAGAGAAACATGTTAGATACAGATGGGGTTACCCCTTCAAGCTACAATTCAATTGGAATGGGGCAAACCACACAATCGATTCCCTGGAACAAGGAACACGGATACTACAATTACCAGGCCTAAGGGAAGATCGACCTCACTCACCAACAAACCCCGCAACCCCCAGAAAGACCCTACAACATACATGGCAAGAACTACCACATCCTTCACCCTCCAAGAACAGAAGGGAATGGGGAAACAGCAACACAAAAATCCCCCCCACCGAACAAAATGGAGCTTAAGAAACATCAGATAACGATAAGTATATTGTCCGTGCATACTAAGTAAGACCTAAAAACGGGTGTTCACTATGAATATCCAACAACATGACTGAATAACGACCAAAAATAGCCATATATATCTTTATGTATCTTTCTAAACAATAAAAACACCCCAATAGACCAGACAACCGACAACACATCCCGAGATAAGAGAACTCAATATTACATAGGGTCAGACAATCCTTAAGAATCTTACTCGGGACAGAAAGTACAGGTTATAAATAGATAACCCATAGACTGCCTAACAAACTCCCACCCCGAGAAAAACTAAGACTAACTCCTAAAGGGACCCCTTGGATTACAAATGAACCAGATATGGATTACAAATGACAGAAGGTTAAGTAACAGACATCGGGTTCTATAAATAATGGCCACATAGGCCCACCAGAAACAGTCGAACCTAGATAAACTCTAGACTATACCTCTATACCTACAAAATAAGGATCCACGAGACTAAGGATAAGACTGAGTTGAAAAAGGGCATGAAAAGAAGCTTAAAAAGCTTAAACACTATATGGCTCTGTTAAAACAAGCTCTGTTTTGAGTGCTCTGGGTTTTTTTGTTTTTTTTTTGTTTGTTTTTTTATATATACTGTATAAAGCGGATAGAAAGTGAACAATTTGTATAAGACACTGATATTGGGCCAGTCCAAATAACATAACTCCCCCTCATCCCCATCACCGTGAACTATATACACACGGTAGAACAATAAACCATAAGAAGGGTGAAAATTAAAAAGAGCACTCAAAAATGCGAGTGCCTTAACACCCTAATCTGAACCTTCACAGGGTTTGGAATAGAGAAAATTTAACTAAAGTTAACCCAAAATATATAAATAACTACAAACAGACGTTGTTTGGACAGCTCAACCATTAATAAGAAATAAACACCCAACAATGCCTTCCCTAACAAACAACCAATAGCAGGATTAGGAAATAATCGTATTCGGAAACGGAGACTATGAGATACCCCCAATTCGAGTATCCCCCTTTTCCAAAATAGGAGAAGGGCGACGCTCACTAAGGTCAATATTTTAATTGTAATCTTGTTCATTGTTCATAGTATTGATAATTTTATTTAGACTGTTAAAGCCGTGATAAACACAACATGACCACTAACCCCTAAAGGGACCCCTTGGATTACAAATGAACCAGATATGGATTACAAATGACAGAAGGATAAGTAACAGTCATTGGGTTCTATAATTAATGGCCACATAGGCCCACCGGAAACAGCTGAACCTAGATATACTCTAGACTATACCCACAAAATAAGGATCCACGAGACTAAGGCTAAGGCTGAGTTGAAAAGGGGCATGGAAAAAAAAGAGAAAGAAAAAAGAGCTAAAAAAGCCTAAATACCATACGGCTCTATTAAAACAAGCTGACATGAAAAATAATGTCATTATGAATGTTTTTTTTTTTGTGTTTTTTTTATGTATATATTTTGTATAAAGCGGATAGAAAGTGAACACTTTGTATATGATACTGATATTGGGCCAGTCCAAATAACATAACTTCCCCTCATCTCCATCACCGTGAATTTTCTACACACGGTAGAATAACAAACCATAAGAAGGGTGAAAATTAAAAAGAGCACTCAAAAATGCGAGTGCCTCAACACCGTAATCTGAACTTTCACAGGGTTCGGAATAGAGAAAATTAAACTAAAGTTAAACTCAAAATATATAAGGAACTACAAACAGACGTTATTTGGACAGCCCAACCATTAATAAGAAATAAACACCCAACAATGCCTTCCCTAACAAACAACCAATAGCAGGATTAGTAAATAATCATATTCGGAGACGGAGATTACGAGATACCCCCAATTCGAGTATCCCCCTTTTCCAAAATAGGAGAAGGGCGACGCTCACTAAGGTTAATATTTTAATTTTAATCTTGTTTACTGTTCATAGTAATTTTATTTAGACTGTTAAAGCCATGATAAACGGTATTGTTTTGCATTTCTGAAAAGGTTCAAAGATTTAGTAACATTTGTCTTTAGGGTACCTGATATCAACAAACACAAGGGTAACATAACAACAACAAGACACGACCTACATAACAGGCAATTACCACCATCTAATTATGCAAACCAACCAGACTAAGAAAATCAACCTAGTATGTATATCCCACAATGTAAGAGGACTAAACATAGCACAAAAAAGATCTTTAGCATTCCGAAATTATCAAACCTACAAACCACATATAATATTCTGGCAGGAAACCCATTTTACAAATAAATCAGCACCAAAATATTTAGACAAACATTACTCTTACTATATTTCAGCAATGGGACCGGCCAAAAAAAATGGAGTAACCATCCTATTCCACAACTCACTAAACATTACAACACATAACATAATCTCAGACCCAGAGGGAAGATTCCTCCTTGTTCAATGTACCATCAACTCGCAAACTTACACCTTACTAAACATCTACGCGCCTAATACACACCAACATTCATACCTGATCGAAACACTCTACAAATTAAAAAACACACAAACAACATACACCCTGGTGGCTGGGGATTTCAACATCCCATTGGATCTAGCAAAAAAAAAAAAAAAAAAAGCTGAATGACTTAATACACTCACTCCACCTTACAGACATATGGAGAGAAAAAAATCTAAATTCTAGAGAATTCACATACTACTCACCTCCACATAAATGTTACGCCAGACTAGACTACTTTCTAGGAACGACTGCAATCTTACAAAAAACAGAAAAAGCAACTATCGAACAATGCGTCTGGTCAGACCATAAAATAGTAAAAATAGAACTCAACATACAAAACTCAACCCCAACCACATTCCATTGGAGACTAAACGAATCACTCTTGACAAACAAAAACACAGTTAAAAACCTAGCTAAAGAAATCACAGATTTCTTCAACATAAACGACACGGGCCAAACAGGTATACAATGGGTATGGGCAGCCCACAAAGCCTATATTAGAGGAACATTAATAAAAACTGCCTCACAACAAAAAAAAATTAAACAACTCCATATTAAAGAAAAAGAAAGACAGATCCACGAACTAGAAACTATACATACCAACTCAGGAGATGAGGAAACCCTAAAACAAATCAAACTTAAAAAACAAGAATTACACGCATTATTCTCCAGCGAAGTAGAGAAAAAGTTAAGATGGATCAAACAATTCTATTACCACAAAGGGAACAAACCCGACAGACCCCTAGCAAACCTACTTAGACCAAAGAACAAAAACTCAACGATAACCCGAATACAGACCCAACCAGGACAACACACCTCCAACCCCGAAATGATCTATAAAATATTTCATTCCTACTATACATCATTATACAAACAAAACACCGAACCCGACAAAAAAGCAATTGATACTTTTTTGGATAAATTTATGCCCCTTACTACACTCACCAAAGACATGCAAAACAAAATAGGAGCAGACAGGCAATCAAACAACTTAAACCACATAAGGCCCCAGGCCCAGATGGATTCTCTGGAATCTACTATAAAAAACTTGAGCCACAACTTAATCCATACTTAGTAAAACTCTTTAATAACCTACAACAAGGCGGAAAAATACCACAAGACATGAACACAGCAAGCATAACATACCCAAACCTGGAAAATCACCACTAGAAACAAAAAACTACAGACCCATCTCCCTGATAAATCAGGATCTCAAGCTCTTAACCAAAATACTAGCAAACAGAATTAACACATTCCTGCCTAAAATAATCCATAGGGACCAAGTAGGCTTTGTACCAGGAAGACAAGCGGGAGATAACATTAGAAGAATCTGTAACATTATATCATATATGAACAAAAATGGGATAACAGGCAGCATAGTATCACTCGACATCGAAAAAGCCTTTGACAGCTTAAACTGGAAATACCTCATGGCAATACTAAAACAATATCAATTCCCGGATACATTTCTTAATATCCTACAAGCCTACTATGATAACCCGAGAGCAATATTACGCCTACAAACCAACAGAATTGAACCAATTACGATTCAGAAAGGAACTAGACAGGGATGCCCTCTATCCCCGATACTGTTCATTCTCGCTATGGAACCAGTCGCAAACGCCATAAGACAAAACCCTGATATTAGAGGTATAACAATAAAAAAGGAACAATACAAAATATGCCTCTTCGCAGATGACATGGCCCTAACCATATCATCCCCTATGACCACATTCCCAAACCTATTTAACGACCTGAGAAAAAATGGCACAAATTGCAGGCCTATCAGTAAATCAGGACAAAACAGAGCTACTCGCAATCAATATGACACACTTACAAAAAAAGCTACTGTCACTGAACTTCCAACTAATCTGGCAAGAAAACGGCCTCAGCTATCTAGGTGTGAAATTACCATCATCCATAGAACAACTATACCAATCAAACTTCCCACCTCTATACAAAACAATTCAAAGAGACATAGAAAAATGGAATAAGCTAAATATTTCCTGGCTGGGAAGAATACACACTTACAAAATGAATATACTCCCGAGACTGTTGTACTTATTCAGATCCCTCCCAGTAGGGATCTCTAAAACATGGTTAGAACCCCTACAAACTCAAATATATAAATTCATCTGGTCCCAAAAAAAAAAACAAGAATAAGTAAAAAACTACTAACAAAACCAATTGAGCAGGGAGGAATGAAAGTCCCATGTATCTACAAATATTACGCAGCAGCACAGCTATCACAAATACCACCATGGCATGAAAACAATCTACCACCCAGATGGGTAACAATAGAATCAGATCTTATCACTCCACAACAAATAGACAACATAGCCTGGATACCTCCAAGTAAAAGACACCTTCCTACCACAACCAGTCCACTAACATTAACAACACTTAAACTATGGGACAGAATGAAACAACAATACCACCTAATGAACACACCCACACTGATGGAAACAGTAACACATACACCAGACTTCCAACCTGGATTCCAAAATATCAGTTTTGAATGGTGGAAAGAAGTAAACCACCACAGAATGGTACAGTTCTACAACTCCAACAATATGCCAACCATAGAACAGATTAGGGAAAAATTTAAAACCCCACCAAGAGGAATCTTCCAACTTACACAAATACAACACTACATATCGAAACATAAATACAACAACACACAGCCAAAAGGACTAACAGAATTTGAAAATCTATGCTACCAAAACCCATCAGGGAAAAAACACCTATCATATATCCATAAATGGATTTCATCAACACCAATGTCAAATAAATCCAATTTCCAATTAAAATGGGAAACAGATTTAGAGATTCAGATGGAGGACTCCCAATGGGCAGAAATATTTATCAACCTCAACAAGGGTAGCCTTAATATAGCCCTCAGAGAAACCGCTCTCAAGGTACTATATCGCACATACAAAGTCCCAACAGTATTGAATAAAATTTACCCTACGATTAGTCCTCTCTGTTTCAGAGACTGCAGACAAACAGGAGATCTATACCACATTTGGTGGACATGCCCCACAGTACAAAAATACTGGGAGAAAATATTTGAACTAATTGAAGAAACTATGTGGCTAGACCTGCCCACAAACCCCGGAATAGCCCTACTAGGGATACCAGCAGATAACTTTAATAAACATGGCAATAAATTTATACAATACGTTATGCTCACAGCAAAAATCCTGATTGGAGCACAATGGAAAACCGCAACACTCTCACATAACAGAGTAATAGACAGACTCAACGAAATTTGTATAAATGAAAGAATATTTCATGTACTAAATGACACAATACCTGCATTCCAAAAAACCTGGTCCATGTGGCTAAACAGCAAATATACTAAACATCTACCTGATTGGATGAGAGAAACCTAGATAAAAAATGAACAAAGATGTACCTAAATAATTATACAATGCGTACACTTGGCTGGGTGTTCCCAGATAAGGTGAATTATGGGAGCTGACCCCTAGTACCCACAGGTTATTTTCATAAATCACCCAGCTTCTACAGCAAAGGGAGAGATGAGACACAGCTTGTTGTGTGTTTGTGAATGTGCTCTGTCTATTCGGACAATGTTGCCTGGGGACTTTAGTTCTCCTTTAAATGGTATTGAGTTCCTTAATTTGCTATATGATCATTTTCTTTTACAAATTGTAGAAATTCCTAATAGAAAGGATACATTCATGGATTGGGTTATATCCAATAACCCTGAGCTCATTATGGAGATGAAGGTAATGAAAAGCTTTGGGAATGGTGATTATGATATATTGTCATTTAGTATATTTTACAAAAACAGAAGTGCACTGGGTTAACAAAAACTTTTAACTTTAGGAAAACTAATTTTAGTATTTTTATCACTCCTGCTCATAGACTGGGGGAAATGTTCTTCGGTAAGGATACTGAAGTGGATTTCTTTTTAAGGGGTATTAATCTATTACATTTCTAAATTTATACCTTTATGGAACAAGTGTAAAAAAATAAAGTCGGGGACCTGCGTGGCTTAATGCTCGGTTAAAAAGGGAAATGGAAAGAAAGAAAATGACCTTTTAGAATTTTGAAATCAGAAGAAACAAAACTAGGATACATGGAGTTTAAAAGCTGTAATAAGAATTGCAAGAAAGCAATTAAACGAGCTAAAATAGAAAATGAAATACAGATAACTGAACAAAGCAAGGCCAACCCCAAAATGTTTAAGTATATCAATAGTAAAAAGATGAGGACAGAAAATATTGGACAATTAAATATTGGGGATAAGATGGGTTATAGGGGGTTTCTCATGTGGATCCCAAAACGCAATCGTAAGCACATGAGAACCGCGCTAGTGTGAGATAGCCCTTAAGGTCGGTACACACGTCCGCCTGGACGCCCGACGAAGTAAGAATTTAGATTCTGTTATAGCAGTAGATGTAGTATACTGGAATTTTGCTAAGGCCGAGGCTACACTTTAACGCGTAGTAGCGTGTGCATTTCCAGTGCACAATGCCACGTGCTGCGATTGCAAAATGTTGCGCAATCGGACTACAATTGCACTACAATTAGCGGATCACAGTGCAACGCAGGGGAGCACGCCTAGTGTGGTCAGTCCAATTGGCCAACACTAGCGTGCACATTTTGCCATGCGTCAAAGCGGTGTAGTGTGGCCTAGCCTTCAAGCTTTTAATACTGTGCTGCACAGGCGACCTATGTATAAACTGAGGTCCATTGGCCTATAATAAAAAAAACGTACATGGATTAAGAATTGGTTATTGGATCGCATACAGAAAGTAATGGTCAATGGAGCTATATCTATGTAGACTAAAGTATAGGGCCCCAGGATTTTATACCAGGGACACTTCTTTTTAATCTGTTTATAAATGACTTAGACGTGGGTATAGAGAGCAATGTCTCTGTGTTTGCTGATGACACAAAACTAAGCAGAGCTTTGAAAACTTCAAATGATGTTCCATTGCTGCAAGCAGACCTTTATTATCAAAATGGGCAGCTGAGTGGCAGATGAGATTCAATTTTGATAAATGAAAGTTGATTCATTTGGAGTTTAACAATCCTTGTGCCACCTACACTATAAATGGCTCGATGCTAGGTAAATCTGTTGGAATAAGATTTGGGGAGCTGTAGCAAGCAGTGCCAGACAGCAACGGCCAGAGCTGGCAAGATATTTTCTTTTATAAAGTGGCGAATAGATTCAAGGGAGAAAAATATTACAAGACACTGGCAAGACCACATTTGGAATATGGGGTGCATGACTGGAAACCGATATACAAAAGGGACATCTTGGAAATAGATGGAGTTCAGACAAGGGCAACTAAAATAATAATTGGAATGGGGAGTATTGACTATGATGACAGATTAGACAATTTAGAACTGGTTAAAATGTAGAAGCAGTGATTGAGCAGGGATACGATCCTTCTTGTAATATAAGATTATTTATATGTTTATGGAAGATTGCATTAAGTTTTTAGGAGCTACCAATGAGGTGGTGGAATAATATTACATACAGAAAAGGTATATATGTATGTGTGTAATTTCTCACAATTACCATCTAAATGACCTTACATACATGTATATAAAATATATTAGAGTTATCAAAACAAAAGGTACCTGGAACAGGGAGGTAGGATTAATTATACCAATGTGAACCAAGACCACACCCAGTCCCACCCAATGGTCTTCCTACATGAACCACCAAATGTCGAACCCTAGCACTAGGTAGGCAACACATTGTTGGGCTAGACTAACTGGAAAGGAGCGATCCTACTCGGGGGCAGAGTCTGACTGGCTATGTGAGAGGAAGTGTCTGTGAGGAGCTCTGGATCACCCGGCCGAAATTAAGCTATAAAATCAGCATTACACTCCAAATCACCTGCTAAAACCACTTTTCCAAGCAGAGACCTTAGTGGAGATGCGTCCCAAGAAAGCCCAACAGCAGATAAAGGGCGATATCACGGACTTTCTCAACAGGCCTGACACCCCAAGGCCAAACCAAGATGGCGCTGGCTTGCCAGGGAAGCAAACCGCGGAACCCTGAACGTGGGCAGATCTCCAGACGCTTTACCACAATATAGAAAGGATTATACAATCCTTGCAATCCAAAATTATAAACGAGGTAAGACAGATCTCCCAACTAGAGGAAAGGGTCGCTACACTGGAGAACACCACGGAATCCCTCTCCTCCTACTGCCAACAGACTGAGATCGAAATCCAAGAGATCCGCCACAACATCTCAATAATTCGGGACACCATGGAAGATACCGAAAATCGATCAAGGCGGAATAATATAAGAGTGAGAGGGGTCCCAGAGGAGGTTACGGATATACACACCTACCTGCTTAACCTGTTTCACCAAATCCTACCAGAAGGCCACAAAACAGACTGCCTAATGGATAGGGCACACAGGGCCCTAAGAGTGCGTCCTACTGCAGAAGAGCTTCCGAGGGATATAATTTGCAGACTGCATTATTTTCAGGCCAAAGAGGCCATCATGGCGACTGCCAGAAATATGGATACTGTGGAAGTTGAAGGGGCCTATATAAATCTCTCACCGGCTACCCTCGCTAAAAGAAGGGAACTCCCTCCAGTTGTAGATGTGCTACAAAAGAACAAAATCCGCTACTGATGGGGGTTCCCATTTAAACTAATGGTTCTACACAGAGGTCGGTCATCTCTTTGACCGCAATGGAACACCAAGAGGGCTTCCTAAAAAAATTGGGCCTAAAACTGGAGGATCCAGCCCAGACCCACAGCACTTCCCCTTCAAGGATTTCACCGCCAAAAGGCACTTGGTCATGGGTACAGCCGAAACCCCAGTGACCCTGCAAGGAGGACCTTATGGATGGTTACCAACTAATGAGCTGAACTCATAACCAAACGCAAGTACTTTTACAGTGGGCAAAAACTGAGCTTACCCTTAAATAACTATGTACAATATATATAACGGAGAACAACCGCATTATAAGACTATGGCGCGGACCCGCACCATTACACCACATTTACAAAGAATAAAAATCTTAGACCTCAGTAGAAATTTAAAAACACATAGGAAAAGAAGTGGTTTTAATATGCACCAGGCCCTGGAGAATGGGGGGAGGGGGGAGATCTAAAAGTTTAAAAGTCTAAAAGTTTTTAATTATGTGTTTAACGTTTTTTTAAGTGAAATGCAAGCCATGTGAAAATGCAACCTCAATTCCTGTTAACCACAATTTTGATGTAAGGAATTTTTCCCTTACCCAGGTTCCCATAGAAAGATAAGAACACTTATAAAAGCATATTTCGAACAGCTAACAGTTAATCTACTTTGTATAAAGTTATTCTTTTTTGCAAGTTGTAACGGGTTTATACTAGTTAAGTTTGGATTGAAAGTAAAAAATACACAACAAACTATTGAATAATCAACGTCAATTTTGGCTCTATGTATTCTATTTCCAGGACTGGAACTGCTCCGGGCGATGTGCCTTCCGGGGACCGGGGTCTACATTCTCCATGGGGACTAACAAAGAATACTCCACACAAGTTTTTCTCGGCTTTAGTAAGTACAATTCTCAAGTATCAGCATATACTCATACACATGACCCACCATGAATAACGAATTAAAAATAATCTCACATAATGTTAAAGGGTTGAATACCCACCAAAAGCGTAAGATGGCCCTCCAATACTATAGAAATCCTAATCCAGATATTGTAATGCTGCAGGAGACACACTTCAAATGAGGAAAAGAACCCAAATATTGGGGAAAGAAATATCCAATTCAATATTTTGCATCAACCTCAGCAAAGAAGGCCGGGGTGGCAATACTATTGAATAAACAGCTAGGGTTTATTGAAGAATCATGTAGAAGAGATCCACAGGGCAGATTCATAATCCTCAACGGCACTTTACAAAACACTAAAATAACATTGGTTAATGTATATGTACCAAATATACTACAAAAAATCTTTTTACAACAACTAATAAAATAACTGAAAATGCTGCTGGAATACTAATTATGATGGGTGATTTTAATATAGCTATCGGGACAGAGTTGCTGTCAGTGAAGGAGCGGCTGCGAGCGGAGCGGAGCGAAGGTAAGTTCCAGGTCCCCCGAGCGTACTATTATTCACAGGGAGGTGAGAATAAGCGTTCTCACCTCCCTGTGAATAATAGAAACGAATGGCAAATAATTGGTTTTCCGAATTATGAGAGTTTAGTGTCCCTTTAACTTCTTTCCTAAAGGCTTGCGGTGTGCTGGATGGATGGAGAATTTTACACCCCACTGATAGAGAGTATACCTTTTTCTCACCGGTACATTCACTTTTTACAAGGCTAGATTACGCATTTTTAGCTCCACAATTGCTACCTCACTCCCCAGATATCCATCTCTCGGAAATATCATGGTCAGACCATGCATATGTACAGCTCACAATCCAAAACCTGATGAAAGCAAAACCTCCACCTCATTGGCGTATAAACGAGACAATGCTTTCTTGGGAAAAAAGATGTAAACATAATACAAAAAGCCATGGAAGAATGTTTTGAAATAAACACAACTCCTGAGCTCTCTCCTTCAATAATATGGGCAGCACATAAGACGGTAATAAGAGGGAAATTGATTCAAATGGGAGCTAAACAGAAAAAAAACAAAGGAATAAACAGATACTAGATCTCCTAGAATCAATACATAACAGAAGTAAAAAACTGAGTAGAGATTGGTCGGATGAAGAGGCAGAACTTCTAAAAAAACAAAAACAAGAACTATCTAATATAATCACAGAGAAAGCAATGAGATTCACAAACCAAAAATTCTACTATAAAAGCAATAAACCGGACACTATGCTTGCTAACAAATTAAATCATAAAATGACAGCTAATGCATTTCTTCCTATCAGAGACAAACAAGGCAAATTACATTATGATCCACAATGGATAGCAAACCAATTTGCTGAGTACTACCAACAATTTGTATAACGGACAAACAATAAAACATACGGAAACAACACCAGCCCAAATATCGCAATTTTTACAACATATAGATCTCCCCACAATATCAACAGAAACTGAAATTGCTAACACATATAACAGAGGAGGAAATAAAGGAGGTAATTAAGGAATTTAAAGTCCCCAAGGCCAGATGGCTTTACAGCCCTATATTACAGGAATTTCACAAAAGAACTACTCCCACACCTCACCAAATTCTATAATAATTGGAACACGATTTGCCACAATATGCAAATTTGTTTATGGCAAATTTAGAAGAAAACTTTCTTTCAACATGCCCCATCAGACCCATGGCCTACTTCTGCTATATAGACGACATTCTGATCATCTGGACTGCAAGCGAAGAAGACCTATTGCACTTCCACCAAAAATACCATGATTTCCACCCCACCATTAAACTCAAAATGAACCATTCACCTACCGAAATAAGCTTTCTGGAGACCATAATACAGATTAAAGGAAACACAATACAAACATCCATCTATCGCAAACCTACAGACCGACCCACATACCTCAGTAATGACAGTTTTCACCCTAAACACATAAAGAACTCCATTATCTACAGCCAGGGTATAAGATATAACAGGATTTGCTCTGATTCTACAGACAGAAGTCTGCACCTGGAACAGCTCAAAAAAGATTTTACAAAACAGGGATACAGTCAGTCCATTACAGAAACACAGATCAAGAAAGCAACCAGCATCTCCAGAAACAACCTGCTACAATACAAACATATCCAAAAGGAGGACCGTATCCCACTGGTTGTTACATACCACCCCAAATGGAAATACTACACATCGCCAAGAAACGCCAACTCATTTTACAAAAGGACGACAGATTACTAGAAATATTCCCAGACCCCCCTCTCTTAGCTTACCGACAACCACCCAACTTAAAACAACTGCTTGTAAAAAGTTCCTTAACAGGCCCCACACAAAATGGAACATCTGCCTGTTTGCAGAAAAAGTGTGAAACCTGCCAGTACATCCACACTGGAGACAGGATACCAATACCAGGAACCCAACATAGGTTTGAAATAAAGGGAACCTTTTCCTGCAAATCATCCAATGTGGTATACCTGATTTTATGTTCTAGGTGCCCCTCAGGACTATATGAAGGAGAGACTGGACAGACCCTGAGGCAAAGGATGAACTCTTATAGATTCACAATTAACAACAATAAACGAGATGTCCCTGTGGGTGCCCATTTCTGCAGCCAAGGACACAGCCTGAAAGACCTAAAAGTCACAGTGCTCATGGGAAATTTCAGATCCCAAAAGGAGTGGTTATAATGGGAATGTAAACTTATACAAAAATTTGGGACTCTGGACTCAACAAAGATCTAAACTTTATGTGTCACTATGTTTCTAATCTTAATTTCATGTAGAGTTAATCAGACTAAATTCCTCTAAACCACCCAAACCCATAAATATATCATTTATACCAGACCCTCCATGGACACTAGAGGTGAAGTGTATCTGATTGTTTGTTTAACCCTTGCTAATTCTTTTATTACTGCGTGTGATCATTGAATGTGCATTTACTGTTTTATTTACGACAGCCATTGCCAATCAGGCATGGGGGCAAAAGATAACATCTGTGTAATGTCAGAAAGTCTTTGTTCTAGTATGTATAAAATCAGAGAAACACCTTCTTATAACAGAAGGCATCTTGCAGTCTCATGCTATATGAATAGCATTTCCCACAAAGCCTAAGAAACAAGAAGTTATTTCTTACTCCCATGTTTCCCAGAGAAGGGGCGGAGATATGCAAAACACTCCTTTATGTCCCTTAGCTAATGCATGTGTCCAGAACCGCTGGCTAATAACATGCAGTAAAGCTTAATATACAGAGCCAATCATCTTACCTGTAGACACGACGTGTTTCGATCTTGTTCGATCTCGTCAGTGCAAGATACAGATTCATGGCTCTATGGGGTAGGACTTGGGCGTACAGTAGAAAAGGCAGCTAGAAAGCTTAGGGAGAGAGGGGCCAAAAGAAGCAAAAAGCCCTTCACTGAGCATAAAAGCAGAGAAACACCTTCTTATAACAGAACGCATCTTGCAGTCTCATGCTATAAATAGCATCACCCACAAAGCCTAAGAAACAAGAAGTAATTTCTTACTCCCATGTTTCCCAGAGTAAGGGGCGGAGAAAAGCTGCCTTTTCTACTGTATGCCCAAGTCCTACCCCATAGAGCCATGAATCTGTATCTTGCACTGACGAGATCTAACAAGATCGAAACACGTCGTGTCTGCAGGTCAAATGATTGGCTCTATATATTAAAGGGCATATCCACCCTTTATAAAAACTTTTGTGACAAAGCAGGGGATACCCTCCCATCCCCAAACGCTATATTCATTAATCTAAAATCGTTTTCAATCTCTACTTACACCTCCTCAATCCTATGCTGTTCTGGTCCAGCTCCCCTGCCTGCCGGAACTGCAAGCAGGGGGCCGGACCGGCAGCCGCGGCTGTGATTGGCTGAGAGGCAGCCAATCACAGCCGTGGCTGACTTCACTGTAGACAGCGCAGGATCGAGGAGTTGTAAGTAGAGATTGACAATGATTTTAGAGCAATGAATATAGCGGTTGGGGGTGGAAGGGTATCCCCTGCTTTGTCACAAAAGCTTTTAAAGCTGAATTACTTCTTGGAATGGAGTGATCGGGAGGGAGAGGGGGGGAAAAGGCTCTGAGCATAACTCATACCTTGATGAGGCTAGCCAGGATACAGGCACAGGAAGAGGCACTGACAGCTCCTACCCAGCAGTTTCCTGCACTTTAAAGAGGCAGAACAGGAGAACCACAAGGAGCATGGATGTAAGGTAAGGATTTTTTTCTTTTGTACAGTAGGGCCAGTAGTTGGTAAAATTTTAGTTTGGGGGGTGGACATGCCCTTTAAGCTTTATTGCATGTTATTAGCCAGCGGTTCTGGACACATGCATTAGCTAAGGGACATAAAGCAGTGTTTTGCATATCACCGCCCCTTACTCTGGGAAACATGGGAGTACGAAATTACTTCTTGTTTCTTAGGCTTTGTGGGCAATGCTATTCATATAGCATGAGACGGCAAGATGCCTTGTGTTATAAGAAGGTGCTTTTATGCTCAGTGAAGTGCTTTTTGCTTCTTTTGACTCTCCCTAAGCTTTCTAGCTGCCTTTTCTTCTAGTATGTATAAAATAGAGTGCTTTACAAGATTCAGTATTGTATCATGCCTGAGGAAGAAGCCTAGTGCTCCTAAAGCTTGCATTTTCAATCATTTTAGTTTCAATCAATAAAAGGTATTATTTTTTATCCAAGATGTCTTTACTTTCATCTATGACTAACACGGTACAATTCTCTACTACTACAAATTCTATAATGCAATTCTCCAGGGTAAAGACTCATTCCCACCTGATATGCTGGAGAGTAACATAGTGGTGATCCCTAAACCGAACAGGGACACCACACAGGTTACAAATTATCGCCCAATATCTCTAATAAATGTGGATCTAAATATTTTCACGAAAATTCTGGCCAATAGAATCAAAACAACACTACCATCTATTATTAATTATGATCAAACGGGTTTCATACTGGGTCGACAGACCACTGATGGTATTAGAAAAGCATTAACGGTACTCCAATCGGCCCTGTCGGGGAACACCCTCTCAATGTTTTTATCTTTGGATGTAGAAAAAGCTTTCGACAGGGTCGATTGGACATACTTATCCCTAACTTTGGAAAAATTTGGATTCCCCACGTTATTAACACAGGCTATTCTAAGACTCTATAACTACCCGAAAGCAAGAATTAGAAATATGGGATACGCTTCTAAATACATCACCATTGGTAACGGCACGAGACATGGATGCCCGCTATCTCCCCTCCTTTTTGCCCTCTGTATGGAAACCTTAGCAGAGGGTAATATTCAAATAGTGGTCCCTGAGGGCAGGGAGGCAGGGCCCCTGGTTTTCTAGTGCTCATGTTGTTGCACCATCAAATGCCAACAAAATATAGTGAAGACTCTGGGCATTCAAGCTGCAAATAGGTTTATTAGTGCAATATGCACTACATGTTTCGGGTGTAAAACCCTTTTCTCAAGTGTACCAACCACAAGTGAACATTGAATTTACCAAGTAGAACAGGAAGTGAGGTCAAAGCCCCACCAAGTAGAACAGGAAGTGAGGTCAAAGCTCCACCTCCAACAATAGATAGTATTACCAGGAAGTGAACACAATATCTTATCCCCTAAGTTCAAGCAAAACAAGTGGTGAGGACCAAACAAGTCCACCCATCTAGTGCATATGTGACATCACGCATAAAAGGTAGAATCCCATGACTCCACAGGGGTCTTGGTGGCTCATGGGTAATAAGTCCTTCCTTGGTAGTCCATTCTTTAGACTGGTCATTACCAGTAAACAAAGTTTGACACAAGTAGAAAGCCCCACACATTGCCCACTTAGGGCCTATGGAGAAACATGAATTTGTAAAGGGCAACTGGTATGGCATATCCAAACACCGTATGGGGCATTGATGAAGTCCATCAGAGGATGTGCATTGCATCCAAAAAGGCAAATAGAAATATACAAAAATAGAGGCAAAACATTCAAGGAAAAATGTCTGCATAAGTAACTGTAACAGTAGCCGTATCATAACTATTGTATGTAGGCTTACCCACTATGAAACAGACTGTCATAAGCAGACTTTTCAATATCTGAAAAGAAACAAAGAGAGCGAATTAGAATTGAATCACTTTTAGTTAAAGCAGGCAATATTGACATTATCTTTTAAACCCATCGGTTTAAGCGTGTTTAGTCTCTTAATCCTCAAAGTTTCCCTTTGTAGCAGGGATTTGGTGATGTCTCCACCACGGGGATGAGGTTTGATTGTTTCCAGGATAAGCCATTTAAGTTGAGCGTGGCTATGACCTGACTCAAAGAAATGTCTGGAGACAGTGGTATCTGAATATGTATCTGGTTTAAAGTTGCAGATGTAACCCCTGTGTTCACTAATTATATGCTTAATGCTACGTTATACCTCACCGACATGAACTCACCCACATATCCTCATTGTACCAACTGTTATTTTATACACCTTACTTTAAGCTAGACACAGCCAACAAATAAGCAATTTATTTAATCAACAGGGAATTCTAATGGAATGGGAAGTAGCAGTCCAAAAGTTTAAACTACCACCAAACCATTGGTTCTCATATATACGAATTCTACACTATATCAGATCCACACTAACTAAAAGTAACAATGTTACTCCCACTCACTTTTAAGTTCTCATTAGAAAGTCCCAATCAACAAATAAATCTATCTCCCAATTGTATAAACTAACAGGTTTATTCAATAAAAGTTCTTATCTTTAAAAATGGTGCTAATTTTGCCCCAACCAATCAGATGTTAGCTTTCAAATGTTAAAAAAGATCTGATTGGTTGGGGCAAAATTAGCACCATTTTTAACGATAAGAACTTTTATTGAATCTCTGCATAAATCTCTCTCATCCTCAAAATGGGAGTTGAGATTAAATCAAGAGTTGGATAAAGCCCAGTGGGTCTCTATCTATAAATTCTCAGCAATTTGCTCCAAAAACATAATAGTAAAGGAAAAAACATATAAAATGTTATCTGACTGGTATGTCACGCCGGACTTTTTACATAAAATCAACCCTGCCTTATAAAATTTATGTTTTAGGGGATGTGGCCAAATAGCTGATCAGCTGCACTGCTGGTGGACATGCCCTGAAAAAATTTGGGACCAATGCTCCATTATACAACAAGACACATTTGCAACAAATATTCAACTTTCACCATTCACGGCTCTATTTAATCTCCCCATGAAAAATATGAATAGACAAGATAACCTCTTGTCTTGACATATCTGCTCCGCAACAAGAAGCATTATAGCTAGTACTTGGAAGTGAGGAGAACTAACAAAAGCAATATTAACTGCAAAAATATGGTGGATACATGATAATGAGTATACAGCACATGTACTTACAAATAATCTTAAAAAATGGAGTAAAGTCTGGGATATATGGATATTACGAACCCCCCCAAAGCCAAAAATGTAATTGCACGGACCGATGGTCCCCCTCGGCAGTGCCGCCCGTAGCTGTTAAAAGGAGCAAACTACGAATGAAGACAGTGAACCTACCCGAAATCCCAAAAGAATCACAAGAACAATTATATTGAACATGAACAACTTTATTATTAAAAACTGTATTGATAAAGAACAATTCAGTATAGTAATCAATTTAAACATTGTTATTGAAAGTATTATGTAAAATGTGTAATATATGGAAATGAAAATTTAATAAAAATTTATTGAACAAAAAAAAGAAGCAACCCTACTCTAAAGGCTGGGTGCACACATGCAGATTTTTTTGGCCCAGTCGACCGATACTTCTGCATATCGGTAGATTGGGCGAAAAAATCTGCTTCTTTTGCCCGCTGCCATGACCAATGTCGGTCACCCGTTTGTCCAGATTGGATGAACGCGTGATTGGACGTATTGGTAAATTACGGCCGATTGTGCTGCCCCCTATGGGACTACACAATCGGTTGCGTGAACTGTCGGCCACGGACGCTATTGCTGTGGCCCACAGGCATTGGTTCCAGCCGTGCACTCGCTTATAGGGAATGCTTGGTCAGGACAAAATATCCCTTTGTATGTAACCAGCCTTATATCCCATACTTCCCCTGGTAACCCTTTTAAAACCACCTTCTTTCTCCAATAAATCTGTTCTATTTCCACCCCAGAATTCTTTGTCTCTTTTGCATGTTATTAGACTTATACTGGCACTTGCACTTAACCTACATAGGGTATACTCTTTATCTAGTATCTTTGACTGCTTTTCTATAAAGAGTTGAAGACTAGTATAACTTTTAGCACAAGTACAAAAATGTGCAAACCAAGCGACATTATTAGAGAATAAAAATATTAGTCACAGTGAAAATTTGCAAACAACAGAAATATCATGGTGATACCGAGTGTAATTAGCCTTACAGTTAACAAATGACTATAGATATACCATTCATTCCATAAAAAAATATTCCTGGCCACAATTTACTCGGTATACAGTAAATTACACACAAAAACTTTTTGTTGCTTTATGAGCATGATAAAATACATCAGGAGTCCTAAGGCTATGTACGCGTGGTCTGATATTTCGGCGCGATCGATTAGCGGTTGGTCAAACCAAAATATCCACTGTTACTTAATTCCACAATTCCACCAATTGTGTTCAATTCCAGCAATTTTGTGCATTAGAAAAATGCAGCAGATCACAACACACCTAGTTCCTTGAATTACAGTTTCAGCTTTTTTAGTGCTTTTTATAGCCAACAAATAGCTGCTCTTAATGTCAATCAACAAAAAGACTGATTGGGATTTATGTATAACTGCAAATGCAATATAAAAAGGGAATGTCCACCCCCAAGAGGACATCCTCCAAACCCGTTTCTAGCCATTTTAGTGCCCTAGGCGCCCTGCCACCTACGTGCGCCCTCCCCATTAAAAAAAATAAACTTGGCCTGTCAAACTACAGCTGGGTTTCTTTTTGACACACTCCATTGCTACTGTTCTTTATAGTGGAACACTTTACTAGTTGGTAAGAGGCACATGCTGTACCAAGTGAGGCGGACATGTATACATTTGTGTGTATGCAGCAACACTGGCCACTAATGAAATACTGATTGGAAGGACAGGATAGGTTTCAGTGGATGGGGGCCACTGATTAAAAGTCTGCAGCAGCTTTTACCTGGCATTTTAGAACTGCTCTCCTCAGTACTTTTAGCTGAGCTGATCCTCCCCCCTCCTTCCTTCAGTTCATTTGCAACATTTGTTGCGAAGTAGAGTGTGTGGAGTTAAGGCTCTCTACTAAATACAATGTTACAAATTACAGCTAAACAGAGCCTAAAAAACGGACCTGGTCCCTCTTCTCTTTGTGTCTCTCTTTCATGGCTTTATGAGCTACTCACGAGCTTACACATCCAAGCTTCTTCCAAAAATGTAGGGTAAGTTTTGTAAAAATAGGGTTTCAGGGGGTCCGGCTTTTGAGGAAATATGTTTTTCTGGGGGGGTGACTGGACATGCTTTTTAAATCCATGAAGCAATCTGAGTAATTGCAGACAAATTCCAGTTGAAAGTCCCTAATTTTCACTGTAGTTTCCCTATTTAAAGCTGTGTGCACATTTTTGATCAGTTCTTGTATTGATAATTTGCACAATAATGCACGAGATTGAGCCAAGTATGGCTAGCTTTAGCAGACACTGCTTAGACTTACTAAGTCTATTTTCCATATTAACTCCCAAGTCCTCTATTTAGGACTCTATTGAGTCAACTCCTAGTACTATTTATTTACAGTATAACTATTTATACTATTTATAGTATTACTAGCATTTATGTTGTTTTTACCCAAATACATAATTGCATCTCTCAACATTAAAATTTTAAATTTTATATTTTGTTGGCCCATTCCCAAGTCTATTTAAAGCAGTTTGTAAGGTGGAATCACCTTTCACTAAGCCTATTGTCCTGCACATTTTAGTGTCTTTAGCAAACACAGATATAGTACTCTCAATACCTAACACTAGATCATTTAAAAATAGGTTAAAACTTTCATAAGATATGGTCTGTGGCTCTGCAGTACCTACACTTCACATTTATCAGAGTGCGTAAGACTAAACCCAATTTGTACATTTATATTATTCTGTATATTAATGACTCAAGAACTAAACAATGAGTTGGGACTACCACCTCTCTCCTTGGACTAAAGGCAAAGAAGAAGACACTGACACAATGTCATTTACAGTTAGATTTAGATTAATAAAATGTTAATGTTAAAACACTATTATAACTGTATGGATGTATTTATTATTACAAATTTGTACAAAAAAAACCTATTGAACAATAAAAATAGGATAAAGAGCACCAGATCCAGGACAAACGCCTGAGAAACAAAGTTCTCAATTTAAGTACAAATAGAAAGGCTAAGACCACTGTTCCTTAACCTTATGTGATATACAGTATAAAAGGCTTTTCCAAAATCCAAATAAATCACATAGTAACATAGTAATTGAGGTTGAATAAAGATAAACGTCCACCCTCCTGTTTAACCGTACCTAACAGTTGATCTATAGGAAGGCAAAAAAACAGCTAAAAGGGGGGAGGTATTCCTTCCTGACTCCAAATGGCAATGGGAAAGTATCCCTGGAACAACCAGAACTGCAGTATATTTATTAATACCAGTAAATCTCAATGTTTTTTATTTTTGAAACTTATCTAGCCCATTTTTAAAGCTATTCAGTAAACTTGCCATTACCACATCTGCTGGAAGAAAGTTCCACAGAAGATGAAACTTCTTTTCTTCCAATATTAACGGATTTCCACGTGTCCTCTGATATGACCGATTAGTAAACAATGCTTTAGAGAGTTTACTGTATGTCCCATTAAAGGGCATGTCCATCCCCAAAACTATAACATTAGCATTAACAGCCAACATCCTGCTTGGTAACATGGCACTTACAGTTTTTAAGAAAGATCTCTGGGTGCTGAGGATGTACACTGCAAACATGCAAAAAACGAACACCAGGAGGCAGAGATGGACGGAAAGGCAACCGTCTTGTAACTCGCATTGACGAGGGTTCGCACATGCGCATTGGCGCGTATTGCACAAATACGCAAACTTTCCTTGTCTCCCTCACTCTCGGCCGCGCGCTTAAGAGGCTGAATGTCCGTAGGAACGAGACTTCTCTTCCGCGTCTCTTCCGCATTACGCACTGAAGAGGCGGGGGGGCACACGGAAATGGAGAGATGAGAGTTCAGCCGCGAGACTTGAATGTGCAAAGGCGCGTGCACGAAGTTGATTGACATGAATGGGGGAGCCAGGCCGCATTTTTACAAACATGAAGAACGGGCAAAGGAATCTATTTTTGGAAAAACGGTTTTGGCGACTCGGGAGGGTGAGTGCTTAGGAACTTATTGGTGAAAAGTCATTTTTGGGGGTGGACATGCCCTTTAATATATTTGTATAAAGTGATCATATCCCCACACAAATGTTGCTTCTCTAATGTAAACAGTCCTAACTTGACTAATCTGCCTGCATTTTCAAGCCCCTCCATTCCCCTAATTTAGTTGCCCTTCTCTGAACTGGTTCCATTTCCAAGATGTCCCTTTTGTATATGGGATTCCAAAAATGCACCGCATATTCCAAATGAGGCCTTACCAGTGCCTTGTGAAGAGGGAGAATAATATTTTTTTCTCTTGAATCTATTCCCCTCTTTATACATGACAATATCTTGATATCTCTAGCCATTGCTAAGTCTGTTATCTACCAGAACCCCCAAATCTTTTTCCAGTAGAGATTCATTTAACACAGTTATTTACGGTGTAGGTGGGACCAGGATTGTTAAACCCCAAATGCATCACCTTACATTTATCAACATTGAATCTCATCTGCCATTCTGCTGCCCATTTTGATAATCTATCTAGGTCAGCTTGCAACAATTTCACATCATTTGAAGTTTCCAAAGCTCTGCATAGTTTAGTTTCATCAGCAAAGACAGAGACCTTGCTCTCAATGCCCCCTTCTAAGTCATTTATAAACAGATTAAAAAGAAGTGGCCCCAGTGGAACCCTGAGGCCAGTGCCCCAGTTCAGAGATGCAGTGCCCCCCACAGTGCTCCCCTTCCAAACTACACCTGATTTTCCAATATCTTGTGGTGTTCGGCCGGGCAGTGTAAGTTTTAAATAAAGTTTGTTTTAAAAAAAAAAGTTCCCCTTTTTAAAAGAAACAAACTTTAATAAGACTTAACAGCAGGAAGTGGAGTTCCGTACAGGACAGGGGCCAGTATGCCAAATTAGAAGTTTGTAACATCCTCTCTCGTCTCTCTGATCAGAGCAGCAGCAGTTGGAGACCAGAATATGTGACAGTGTAAGCAGGCAGCAGCTGGACACTACCATCACTCACAGCAATGCAAGGTGCAAGCACTGTATGCAGAGGAAGTAATGTTTTGAGGGTTTTTTTTTAAAAAATATATCTATTTCTCTATCTATTTATCATCTATCTACTATATATCTATCTATCTATTTCTCTATCTGCTGTCTGTCTGTCTATTTCTCTATTTATCTATCTACTATATATCTCCCTATCAATCTGTTTCTCTATTTACTGTCTGTCAGTCTATCTATCATCTATCTATCTACTATATATCTATCTATCTATCTATTTCTCTATCTACTGTATGTCTGTCTGTCTATTTATCTATCTATCTACTATATATCTATCTATTTCTCTATCTACTATATCTATCTATTTCTCTGTCTATCTATCTCTCTATTTCTCTATCGTCTGTCTCTGTCTGTCTATATATTTCTCTATCTACTATATATCTATTTCTCTATCTACTGTCTGTCTGTTTGTCTATATATTTCTCTATCATCTGTTTATCTCCATATCTATCTATCTATCTCCATATCTATCTAACTACTATATACTCTCTAGCTCTCTATCTACCTATCTCTATCTATTTCTCTATCATTATTTATCTCCATCTCTATCTCTCTATTTATCTGTCTATCTATCTATTACTTTTTCATCTATTTCTCCATATCTATCAATTTATCTCTATCTATCTATTTCTCTATCTCTCTATATGTCTATATCTATCATCTATTTATCTCCATATCTCTCTCTCTCTCTCTTTCTATATCTCTCTATATATTTCTCTATCTATTTCTCTATGTCTGTCTGTCTATCTATTTCCACATCTATCTATCTATTATTTGCCTATCTATCCGACAGAAAATAAGATAGATATAGACAGACAGAGAAAGAAGAGAGATACATATATAGACTGGACAGACAGATAGAAAGACAGACAGAAATAGAAATACAGATATATATAGATGGACAGACAGTGGCATTGCCCTGTATGTAGCCAGGCAATGCTTCAACTTCTGTAGTAGATTAATTCTATAAATGTCTCAGTTAAAAACACATACAGTTTAACTGTAAGGTGTGAAATGGCTGTTTTGTGTACCTTACATTATACTGACAAAGATTTTTGGTGTTTTTTAATGTGCCCCATTCGTTAGCCTTTGTGCCCATGTTGTGCCCCAGGAAAACTCTGGAGCTAGAGCCGCCACTGCCTGAGGCACTCCATTTAGAACTTTAACCCTCATAGAGGTTTATCCATTGACCACCACTCTCTGTTTGCGATCCAATAACTAATTATCCATGTTCAAATGTTTTTTTTTTGGCCAACAGTCCTCAGTTTATTCATTAGTCGCCTATGCGGCACAGTATCTACTGCTATGCCAGAATCTTGCTCAATTTTTCTGGCACAATCAATTTCTCATAAATCCATGTTGGCTGCTACTAATAAGATCAGTCCTGTACACAAAGTCAAGGATATGATCCCGTAACAAACAACCACTGATGTTCGGCTTACAGGTCTATAGTTACCAGGTTGGGAACGACAATTTTTTTTGAATATTGGTATTACATTTTTTTTCCAATCCAGTGGCACATCACCAGACAAAAGGGAATCTGAAAAGATAAGAAACAGTAGTCTACAGTCCCACCTTCCGATCTTAAATCCTTACAAACAGCTATCCGAACCTTCGTCTGGAATAACAAAAAACCCAGAATCTCAGAAGCAATACTACAACGCAACAGAACACAGGGAGGACTATCCCTACCCTCCCTTAAACAATACTATCAGGCAGCCCGCCTAGCCCAA